>JABZEU010000306.1:0-11436 GCA_014635995.1 Sarcophaga peregrina
ATGAAGATGAATTTTGTCTTTATCTGGAAATAGTGGTAGTATGTTAACCTAAAACTTCAGCAACTGCAACAGCAACAATATTTTTGTAAGTGAGTGGCAGAGCTCCCATCAACGAGAGGGAGAGAGAGATTTGTAACTGCCTGAATATAAGTTAAGCTAACATTTTGCCTTTATCACCAGGAAAAAAAACCAAACCTCTATACCTCCATATCGGCAAGAAACATGAAATAAATAGTCATACTGTCATACATTTTGCGTTTTTGTAATATGCCGCCAGCATTGAAAATTGAGAAATTCCAAAAAAAAAAAAGTAACTGACACAACAGCTTAACGTGTTTGTTGAGCATCATTTTTCCTTTAAAAGAAAGTAAAATGCCAATAGGTTACCGTCTTCCATTCAAAAACGTACGAAATAATCTTCAAATGAGCCGTATTGCCAATACCCTCTATACAGTCGACAGACGTTTGTATGTATATTAGATTCTTCATAATATTAAGAAAAAATTCTTTTTTTTTACATTATTTACATCATTATTGTGTTAGTATGTAAGTAAGTGTTATGCTATTACATTTATTCATCCTAATGGCTCAGCTCATTTACCCTGAATACCGTTTCCTTAGTATCTAGTAAAGCAACTGCATTCTCATTTACAATATTGTAAAACCTCTGTTGCTACAACTGTTTGTTACAACAATTTAGAGAAATTTACAGAGTGGGGCATTTCATATTCAAGTGGTAATAAATACAACATACGTTTTACTCTATCCTTCCCTGTAAGCTTTACATATTTTCTGTGTGGCAAAATCTAGAACCTTGCTGTTGTGTTGCTGTTGTTGTGCCATGCCTATAGAATAAAAACTTTTTTGGTATTCCAACTATATAATACAGCCGGCTATTTTCAGCACAAATAGAACATGCAACCCTTCAGTCAGGAATCCGACCTAAGGAGTGCGCACAAAAAAACTGGACTTAAACTTTTCGTTATAGAAATAAAACTAAGTGGCGGATTTTTTTCGTTTTATATTTCAATTAAAGAAAATAATATTTGAATTCTTTTGTGTATAAAATATTTTTCACACAAAGGTCTCAGAGCATCCAACTTTTTGAGCCATTTTTCCTCCAGACATTTTAGGTGGTGTTTTAGAAAATACGTATTATTTTACTTGCTTTGTTTTTTTTTTTTGGCAAATCCTTGTTTTTCTTCCACTTCCACGCTTTCTCTCAATACTCAAAGACTCCTTATATTGTATCTTACCTTAGAAACTGTTTTTTAGTTAAAACCTTTCCTACAATCGTTTTTTGTAAGCGGCTCGGTTTTTCATTGAAATTTCAATTATTTTTTTATGACTTCTGGTTGGGTGCCCTTTTTCAAAAAACTATTTTTGCTATTGCAATGAAATTTAGCACTTAGATTTTGAAACAGATGACTAACAAAAACAATGTAACGGTATTCATGTTTTTTTCAATTATGATAAAAGTTATAAGCTTGAAAGTAAGTCCATTTTTTCGTGCGCACTCCTTAGTGTTTCATACCACTTATGTTGTGATTATTTTTATACATAAGTGACGGACCTACAGTTTAAAGTCGACTCCGTACGACAGATTTTTGAAATAATTTCAATTATTTTTTATTCTCCGAACTTGTGTCAAAAATCTGCTTAGAGGAAGTTGCCGAATAAATATTTTTTCATATTTGGTTTAGTTGGAGATGCCTCACCGGGGGCTTGAACCGAGGCCACATGTCCAATAAGACAACATACTACCTACTAGATCACGGTGACTTCGAACATACAATTAGGAACAGAAAAATTAGGCTAAAACTCTCAATTCAATAAACATCATCTATAATCAATTAAGCATCCAGCACTTGTTGATTGCCAAATAGATACGCATAAATTGTGGTCAAGTGAGTTTGAGTATGTTCGAGGGTAACTTGTCGTTCACAGCCAAATTCATACGATGACTCTTATGGCCCATTGTGTCACCAAGTGTGAGGTAAGTACTCTTCGCATAAACCGTTAGTGGTGGATCATGGAACTATGCCGAGATCCGAATGAAATAAACTAGTTCTCTTAGAGGCACATTCGTCACCATGCCCAAATCTTCAAATGTTATATCACTAAGATATCGAAGCCGTCTGCTCTAAAGTGCAGAGCACTCGAATAAAGTGTGTCGTACTAATTTTGTTTCTTTCACATTATGGTGAAGCAGACCGAGCTTATTAACGAAACTGCTATTAGCACCGGGTCCTGTTAGAATTCTTGTCGAGTATAAGCCTTCTGCATCCCATGGATATGTGCCCTTCCTATACTCCTTTGGGTCAATGTGGCCTAACATTAAAATGTAAACAAAATTTCATATTTAATATAAGAAATTCATTTGTTTTGTCGATTTTTTATTTAGTATAATAAAAAATAATGATAACTAAAATAAATAAGCCCTTCCTGAGCAATTCATACATACATAATTGGTCATTACAATCCTTCTGTCAGAACTACGACCTAGCTCTCTATGCCACTTTTGTTGTGTTCGTTAATTTAATACATTAATAATGGGACCTACAGTTTAAAAGTCGATTACGAACGACAGATTTTTTGCCTCGTTTTGGCAATTTTATTTGCTCTCAGAGTTTTACCAGAAATCTGATGAGAGGACGTCGCCGAAGAAATATTTTCATATTTTCGTTTGGTGTCTGACTTGGGATTTGAAATCGGGCCTTAATTCTAATACACCAACACATTATCTATCTTTTATCTTTTCTTCGCTTTTCCATCCGCTTAGTCCTGCGCTTACATATGTAATTCGCAACTAGTTGGTCAAGCGCATCAACTCCAGCTTTCGTCTTGTTTTAATAATGCATTATTTTAGGTTTTTTTCATCATCTCTTACATCGACTGAATGATGAAAGAACTTAAGATGAGAACGAATTTATTTCTTTTAAGGCTTTTTTTTCATATCCAGAAATTTTGATGACAAAGTAGTTTTATTTTTTCGGAGCGTGCCAACTAATGTAATATTTGAGAAAGAAGTTCAATGGCAAAGAAGTTCAGATTGTATATAGTAAGAAAACTATCAGATGTAATTGTGCACTACTCTCTCACCTAAAAAATACGGAAATATAACAAATATAACACAACTGTACAAAAGCCTCGAACTGTTTTTCTTTCTGGCTGTGTATTTATTGCTCTGCCTGAGTACACTTACACATTCAAGCCATATTTAGTTGTGGAATCGCAGAGCGCCCAAATTTTAATGTCATATCTGGTGGACTTTAATGGAATTATTGCCCGAAACTGCATAGACCACGAAATGAAGCAATTGTTCATCTACAGTAAGATTTTCATGAGGATTATAAAAAACTTTGGGGTTGATTACTTCACTTATCCCAAACGTTTCTTATCTGTGCTAGTTTGTCACGAAGTCTTCTTTCTTCTCTATCTTCAAAATTGTCAAATCTTAAACACTTTGATGTTTGACTGAAAAACCTTATTGATCGAAGATTCTGAATGGTAAACTTGTAATATCGCATGTTGGGTCATATTGACCCAAAGGATATTAAATGTGTGCCAAATCGTATTTTGAAATGTGGAGGGGCGACGAAATATTTAAATTTTGCGTGTTTTCTTTTAAAAGCATAGTTTTCGTGCCTATGATGGATAAATTGAAGTTTCACGATCATATCTTATAATTAAAAGGAATATTTTCCGTTTGAAAATCAAAATTGGGTCAAATTGACCCAAGGAATGTGAAGGGATAGCAACACAAATATAAATAAATTGTATAGTTTGAGCAAATCCTACATACATATATACATACAGAATTGGTTATTATAACCCTTCAGTCAGGTTCGAAAGTCGAATCTGAACGACAGATTTTTTTTGAGAAACATTTCATAGCAGTTTTACTTACTCTCAGCGTTTTTGCTAGAAATCTCCTTGGAAACAGACGGTGAAGCAATATTTTTTAATTTTTGTTTTCCTTGAGACATTTGGGCTCAAGGTTTAAACCGAGGCATCACGTCCAATAAGCCAAAACACTTTCTACCAGACTACAGAGACTGTTGTTATCTTACTTACTTACTTCAAATCGTAATTTTCTTTGCTATACTTCCAATGGAAAACTTAACTTAATTTCTTACTTTAGTTTGCTTATGAAATCTCCCCTATGCAGCAAGGAGATTCGGTATAAAATCTTGTTGACAACAAAGGATTACATCACATGAAACCGCTACTACTGTCGTTTTAGATCACTTTTTCGTTTTTTTTCTTTTCCTTGTCAGTATTCTATAGTTTTAGACTCTACATGAAGTTGCGGTTGGTTTTATTGGTTGTCTTCAAAACGACAACAGAAACGAAACCAAAAAAAAATATAAAAGATTGGGAGCATGAAAAAATACTGTAAGGGGGGCATAAATGTTGTTATTTGACGTTTCTCTTAACCACATATGAATACATACAATGGAATAGAAAACCCGGGTATTTCTCTAAAAAAGTGCATGTGGTCTTTAGAAGAAAAAGAAGCCGAAAACTCGATCCAAAAAAAAAAAGTGAACGACATACAAATGAGATACGCGGTTAAAAATGAATAATAAAAGAGCGATTTAGGTTGTCGTGTTCAAAACGTTGTTACGTCTATACATATATTCTCCCATATTTTTTTTGTTTTCTTTTACTTGTACATCTATGTTACGTTTGTATGTAAAATAAATGCAAAATTACATGCATTCTGTACGTTTTCGTATACAAATTGCATTCGTTGTAGATATTGTGTGTATCAGGATTTGTGTGCATATTTGACAAATTTAGTCTGAAGATGGTTGGGATTATTTAAATTAGTTTTCTTAAGTAAAATCTTTTAAGTATGAACTAAATTTTCTTAAGACTAGATAAGCATTTAAGTTTTGTTCTGAAGATGAATTTATTCGCAATGCCAAGAAAGGGGAATTATGTTGTAAAAACCTAGAAATGGGAAACTTGTGAAAAGTTGTCGGCTTTTAGGTATTTAAAAAGCGTTTATTATTTTATTTACTTTTTAAATAACAAAATAAATTAATTGTTAAATATTAATAATTGTGTTCAGAATCACTATGGATTTACTTAGACCATATGTTAAGTATACAGGGTGGCTGATATATAATAACAAAGTAAAGCGCAAAATTTTTTTAATTTTTGTTTTTAATTTTGGAAATAGCTTCAAATTTTAGAATCAGTTTAGATTTATTCGAATTGGCCACCTTTGATACGAATTACGGCCTTCAAACGGCCGACAAAGCCATCACAGGCTGCACTAAAGTAGCTATGCGGTATTTTCCGCCATTCCCGGCGAAGCGCCGTCTTGAGATGATCTACACTTTGGCATTTTTTAGTGAGAACCTTACTCTCCAAAATGCTCAAGGCACAAAAGTCCAACGGATTGAGATCCGGAGATATTGGTTGCCATTGTGCGGTAGAAATGAAGCGAGAAACCTCCTTTTGAAGCCATTCTTGGTTTACGCATGCTGAGTGCTCCTTGATTCTTTCCAGTCTAACTTTTTTTGTCCATCGGTGAGCTCTTGTACTTTTTGAACTTCAATGGCTTTAGTCCAAGATCATTTTTCAATATGTGTTCAATATCCGTTCTCGCGATATGTTTAGCTTACGAGCAATTTTTCTACCACTGCGGCGTGGATTTCTGGCCTTCACTTTTCGGATCATTTCTGGTGTTTTTACCGTTTATTTTCATCTACTTTTTTGACGCGATGCATTCACTGCCAGTATCACAGTAATGAGCAATGGTACGAGAAACAAAGTTGAAGTGGTTTGCAATACATATCAGCTACCCTGTAGCGCAGATTCTGTATTTTTTTCTCCTTAAACGAGATGATTTGTAGACAGTATTCTAAAGAGCCATTTCGGAGGAGTAATTCGACAATTTCTGTCCAAAAGTGCAAAAGAAAGAGGAAGATAGTGAAAATTCTGGACATTAGCCCTGCATAGGCGTTCAACACCTAAACAGTCATCTATACATATTTCTTTGAGCGTTGTTGGGCAGGCTAACTGTTAACTGTGGCCGATTACCAACTTCTTTTGCCTGAAATAGCTGTTTGGATACCAACTACATGGTGTTTTCAACAGATCGTGCTACACTTATCATGCTACCGAAATAATGTGTATTGACTCTGAAAGGTTTTCTTTGTGAAACATTTTTAATTTGCATATGTATGCTTGATATGTGAAGCTAATCTGTAATCCTCACTGAAGGGTTGTGCCAATAAGGCACAAACTGCAACGTAACTCATGTTATTAATTCAGTCCAATTTAATGCACTAGAGCCCATGAAAAACTGAATATTATGAATGACCTATACTCACAAAGTAGGCGTCACAGACATTTAAATGATGGTATATTTCTCTGAGTCGCCGTGGTCTAGTGGGTAGTGTGTGTGGCTTATTAGACGAAAGCCGGGTGTTTTGTTTTTTTTTTTTTTTTTTTTTAGAATTATTTATTTATTTATTTACAACTCATATATAATACAATTCATTATTCTTGTCCCAGCGCCCAGTGGGCATTGTTGAGACAGTTGGCAACTTAATTAATGCATAATAGAAATGTAGCAAAAATTACAATTATTACAAAGATAATAAAAACAATGAGAAAAATACCATAAAAAAAAAAAAAAAAAAAAAAATAAACAAGTTTATCTCCGCAGAAGCATTTCAAACCTTCCAAATAAAAATTCTTTCAATTCTCTTTTAAACGTTGAAATAGTGCTTATCGTTTTATCCTTATAGGCAAGCTGTTATACTCAAGACTTCCGGCATATTCAATCCTTTGCTTAGTCATCTCCAATCTGCATCTTGGGGTATATAAATTGCATCTGACTTCTAGTATTGAAAACTCGTTGATTCTGAACAAAGTCGATAGTGTGATATCCAATCCTATTTATGGATTTGAACATAAACATTATAGTTTATACTTATATTGGGCACATATAGGCATTATCGGCTTGCAAACACCTTCATAAAGTGTCAATGTTGGATATAGTAATGGTAAGTTATGAACCAATTTTAAAGATTTATTTTGCATAACCTGCAGTGATTTTAATTCAGTTGTATTTTTGTACCCATACAATGTAACCATATAGTTTAGGTGACTTTGAATCAATGCTTGATAAATTAGGAGTTTTGTTTTTAAATTAAATTTGTTTCTCATTTTGAATAAAATTCCAATAGCAGGTGCAATTTTCCTTTTGACGTCCTTTATATGCGAATTCCATGCTAAATTGCTTTGTAACCGTAACTCCTAAATATTTCACTTCATTGGTCTCAAAAATATCATTTCCGTCAACAGAAATACTGAAGTTATTGATCGGCATATATGAACGCGGCCGGAATCTGACCATCTTTGTCTTGTTTGCATTTAGAATCAGCTTGTTAAGTCGAGCGTATTCCAAATCAGGCAACATCTCGTTCCATATAAGTTTTCAATACAAGGTCATATTTGTATGGATAAAACAAACAAACGTCATCCGCAAACATAAACAATTTCCCAGATAGATTCAAATTAAAAAGATCATTTATGTAAATAGAGAACAGTAAAGGCCCCAAGCAACTACCCTGTGGCACTCCGCTAATTACATCCAAAGTGTCACTCTTAGTATCCTCTAACTGAACGAATTGTTTCCTATTTTTAAGAAAGTTTTTCAAATAACTTCAACTCTCCATCAACAACACCATAATATTTCAACTTCTGTATCATAATTTCATGATCAACCAGAGCTTTGGTAAAATCAAGGAACAGGCCCGCAACACCACATGAACCCCTATCTATCCCATCACATACATAATTTATAACATTTATTACAGCATCCTCCCGTTCCACAACCTTTTTTAAATCCGTACTGATGTTTGTACAAAAAATTATTATTGTCAAGTATGCCAGAAGTTTTTCATGGATTAATTTTTCAAAAATTTTGTCTATCGTGGATAGTAGTGAAATCGGACGAAAATCATTGACTATAGCGGCATTTGGGACTTTAGGTATTGGAACGACTTTACTTATCTTTAGACAATCGGGATAACTTGATGTTAGAATTATTTGATTTAAAATATGCTCTAGGATTGGAGCAATTATGTCCTTGCATCTATATAATGTTTCCGACCGTAATATGGTCATAACCAGTAGATTTTTTTAATTTCAGATTATTTATAGCATTAGCCATATCGTTTAGACAAATAGTTTGAAGATTAAAACGACTAGATGTTTTGCACAAAGTCCTTAACGAATTACAGCTATCCTCCGGGAATGTTTGTATCTGTTGCCTTACTTGAATAACTGATTGAATAAAGTATTGATTAAGCATATTTGCTTTGACATTATCTTCATCTATCGATACCCCTGCAGCACTTAACTTAATATCCTTTTTCCTATTTCTACCAAGGGTGTATTTATAAAGATCCAGGTCTTTCTCGGGTCAGTGCAAATCTCATTTAAATTATAACAGTAATAATTATCTCTAGAGTTTTAACAGCCAACTTGACAACTCTCCCGAGTCTTTTCAGCAAACCATCGTATTTATTACTTTTCGATTTCCTTCGCTTAGTCAAAATCCTTTTTTTGTACAGTATTAAAGCCTTGAGGTCCTTGTTTATCCATGGCTCCATTTCAAATCTTATAGATTTTTTACATTGAGACGTACTTGTTGATGCATTAACAGCACTATTAATACACGATATAAGACTGTTTGTTAATAACATGGAGTTCATTTACACGTTCAATACCCCTCAAACTTTCATTAAGTATCTGCTCAACCATTTGATAATTGCACCTTACTTTCGTAACCTCAACAAAATTATCTGATTCATATTGGCAATGAAGTTTAACAGATATCAAGTTATGATCCGTTAACGCGCACTCAATAGAATCTACAGAACATTTTCCAATAATATTACTGAACACTTGGTCAATAGATGTATTAGAAGAAGGCCTTGTTATAAGTCCATGACAGCTATGGCAATCATAGCTCAAAAACAAGTCCGTTAGATCAGACCAATGAGGACTATTTAACATATCAATATTCATATCACCAACAACCACTAATGAATTATGAGTATACGAATTCATAAATCCTGCAACAATACCAAGAAATTCATTTATTGAACATTTAGGGGAACGATAAACTGAAAGAATTTTCAGGCAATGTCCATTTACTCGCAAATTATTGATTGAAATTGATATAAGGTCCACAAAATTTTCACTTCTGCAATACTCCACTGTAAACTGCAAATTATTTTTTACGTATAACGAAGTGCCACCATATCCATCAGACCTACAGCAATGGACATACTCGTATCCTTCGATAGAGTAAAGCAGACCCAATCTACCGTCTAACCATGTCTCCTGGATTGCTATTACATCAGGAAGTCTTGTAAGGCTCGCTATTAACGACTTGAATTTATTAAATTTGGCTATAGATGAAATGCTTCTAACGTTAACACTAAATATATTAAAAAATGAAGTGCTTAAAGAATAAATGTGTCTATTGTAGTTAGATATATTATGAAAATACAGATTGGTACACATTAAGAAAAAAGAGAACAATTAAAAAGAAAAAGAATAAAATGCTTTACAATTATAATATTAAAAATTTATGAAGGAGAAACATATGCTAACTCATCCTCAACAACATCATCATCAGCAGCAGTAGTAGTAGGGTTTCTAACTCTCGAGCGTACATCAGACCTCATGTATGTTATCAACATCTTCTTCCGAACGAATAATTAGAGGTTTTGATATATCATTTCTTTTGTAGTAGTAAACTCGACCATGTCTCGCATATACATGAATTATAACCGACTTCTTTCAAAGCTTTTGCATATTAAGCAAGTTTAATGTTTCTTTGCTCCAGAAATCCAATACATAAACACCACTGTTGTTTTCTTTCAATTTAGGCTTAGCCTCCATTAATTTATCTTTATAGGCTTTCGACGCGAACTTTACCACAACTGTCTTCTTCTGATTTGGACTATTTTCCCTTTATTTTGAATAAAATACGCATCGTCAATATTCTGCGGTTCCCATTGCAACACCAACACCGTTCGATAACTCAAAACTGTGTCTTTCGCAGTAAAACCTTTTTCAACATCTAACCCTCTAACAATGCATTTAAGTTTTACACGTTCATCATTAAGAATCTTAACTGATGATTTTATATTAACAATTTCTTAAAGATCGATTTTCCTTTTCAGTTCCTGAAGTTTTTTCTTGTTTTCAGTAATACCTTTTATAATTATATCATATTGTTTAGACATAAATTGGATCGATTCTTGAATTCCAGTCAGCTGATCCAACTTCGAATCCCAGGTCAGACATCAAAACGAAAAAAATATTTCTTCGGCGACTTCCTCTCAGCAGATTTCTGGCAAAAGACTCTGAGAGTAAAAATTGCCATGAAAAGCTTCTCAAAAATCTGTCGTCCGAGTCGACTTTAAAACTGTAGGTCCCGCCACTTATGTATAAAATTAACGCACACAACATAAGTGGTGTGAGAAGCTAGGTCGTAATCCTGACTGAAGGGTTGTAATGGCCAATTATGTTATGTATGTATGTATATTTCTCTAGGAATATAGCATGACCGCAATGCTGACTGAACTGTTATAATGGCCAATTAGGTATGAATGTATGTATGTATGTATACATAATACCGTGAATAGATTTTCTATGATACTTTACCCTCATTTTATTTTATAAAAATTTAAAGAGAAGAAGAGCCAAATTCTGTGCAATTAAGTCTTAAAGAAATTAATTTTTACTTTAATCTTTATATTCTCTTTCAACGACGATTTATCTTTATTACTTCATATTTACCCTGTGTGATGCTATACATGCTAATGACTTATGGTCTTCGACCAAAAGGTGTAGAGTATTCTTCATTGGTTGAAGAATATTTACGATTGGTTTTAGAAAGAAATTCGCAGCCTTATTGATCCGTATTCATATGTGAGCGTAATATAATACTTTCCTTAACTAAGCATACTTTTGTCTTCACTTTGGCTTGCTACATCCACTCCTCAACCACCCGCATACAGTGACGAGCAGAAGTGAATGCATGTTCACAATATTGAGTTTCGTCATCCACAAAAACAGAACCATGCAAGCAAATACAAAAAAAAGAATTGGTTTTAATTCATTATTTATTCTTAACAAATAGCAGTAAAAAAAACAATTATTAATGAAATGAATTCAAGGAGTTTGAATGAAAAAACGAAAACAAACCACATAAACTCAATTTTGCACGTTTCAGAAATTCGAAAAACTAAGCCAATTTCAATATTTTGTCCATAGACTCTTATTTACACGGTTTGAGATGCTTTCTACCAAATGATCAATAAGACTTTTCGGAATTCGATGCCATTTCGCATTTATACGATCCCAAAGTTTGACCATGTTTGTTGGGGC
>JABZEU010000307.1:0-11425 GCA_014635995.1 Sarcophaga peregrina
TACTTAACAATACGCATAATGTCATTGACTTCGACTCGCCTATACTTCACATTTACACGAAGCCCAAAATAAGTATGATTCGCGTACGAACCCTCTATACTCACAAGAATATTGTGTGAATACTTTGCTTGTTGTCTTTGGCTTTCCTTTTTTCTTTGTTTGCATATGCAACAACAACAGCAAAGACTGTAAATTTTAATAAATGATTCGAATCACTCGAATTACATATAAGTATTACAAGTATTTTTCTAAATTTATGAATCAGAATGAATAGGCATATGAATCAAACATATTTCGATTATTGTAAGTTTGATGTCAACGTTGTACTCATACTCATTATACTACTTATAGTTATAAATCAATGTTGTAGCGAGTATGTATGAATTAGAGTAGTTGAATTTCAATTCTCTTCATTCATTCATATGAGTAGCGGAAAAATGATTCATTGCTGATCTCTGGTACGCAAGTAGTCACTTAAGCGTCACCCCCAATGTTGTAAGTTTGATGTCAACGTTGTACTCATACTCATTACACCACTTATAATTCAATGTTGTAGCGAGTATGAATAAGTCAGAGTAATTGAATTTCAATTCTGTTGATTCACTTATACTCAAAATTGCTGAAGGGTTATGAGTAGCAGAAAAACGATTCATTGCTGATCTCTGTTACATACATAATTGGTCATTACAACCCTTCAGTCAGGATTATTGACCTAGTTTCTTACACCCTTTATGTTGTGTGTATTAATTTTATACATAATGGTTCGGACCTATAGGTTAAAGGCGACTCCGAACGACAAATTTTTGAGATTTCAGAGATTTTGCCAGAAATCTGCTCAGAAGCAGTCGCCGAAGAAATATTTTTTACAATTTCGTTTTGATGTCTGACCTGGGGCTCGAACACTGGCTTTACGTCTAATAAGCCAACACATTACCTACTAGACTACGGCGACTAAATTCGTGTTAATTTAGAAAAATTTTAAACAATTCCACAATTTTTGCGACAGGTATGACATTTGTTGTCGCAATTATTGTCTCTCAGTGTTGATAGGTTGGAGTGGCAACTTGTATACCAAGAGCTCACTTAAGCAGGCCACAGGTAAACACAGTCTCTGCACCTACCAAATTCCTGCCGGAATTGGTTAGCAAAAGGGCTGCACATTTAAAGCACGATTACTCCACATCAGAAACCAGGCTGAAAGTCTGATAAACGAAGCTGTATACTTGACATCAATGGATGATAGCTCCCGTCAAGATGACAAGGATTGGAGAGCCAAATAAATTGCATATATCTGCAACTCGCAAGAGATAGACTATGGCGAAGAAAGTGGTATCGTTTGGTATCGTATTTGGGAATGACACGTCATAAGCAAAACTAAATCGCCTCTAGGGAAGAACCTAGAACAAAATTAGAAAGTTTTACTCTAAAGTTTGAGTAAAGCAGAATAAGAGCATGTCGTGTATTTTAACACTTTTATGGCTTGACCTTCAGACCAAGGTATTATAAATTATTGTGATTAATTTGCGGCTTTAAACGAAGCGAAACCAGTGAAGATTTGAAAACTATGGTAACATGCTTCTCTTCCTCAGCAGATCTGCACCCACGGCAGAAGTAGTTAGCTGGGAGCTGCGTTCTTCCCTCATGTCTTTCCATAACACAATGAACATGTAAGCATAGTTACTGTGATAGATATGCAGTCGGAGTAACGAAGGCCAAGTGAGCCTAGCGGTGGAGCAGGACTCCTCATTGACCCTGGCATCTTGAAAGAATTTGCACACGATGGCCAACTTGACCGAGGTAAGTAGCATCTTCAAGTCGATTGAAGAGGATTCCGGAAGTGGTGGATCAGCCCTGACGAGCTCGTTGGCTCTGCATTTCTCCGGAATATTGCTGTGCCCGGGAACATAGATACGTGTGACGCTGAAGCGCCGAGAAAGAAGATCGAGACATTGGCTACATTCCCTAAAGAACCGGGAGTTATTCACAACGCCTCTTTAAGGGTTAGATGGATTATAGGAAGGTGATTAAATTCCCTTTAATTTTATAAATTTGAAAATCATAATGAATATTTGAAGCCGAATTACTTTGGTCTGTAAGTGAGCATTGAAGACGCCGTAGTCTATTAGATAGTGTGTTGGTTTATTAAATATGAGGCCGAGGACATCTCCCACAAAACGAAAATATGAAAAGATCTTTCACGGTGACATCTTCTGAGCAGAGATCTGGCAACAACTTCTTAAAAATCTGTTGCTCGGGGTAGTCGATTGTTCTCTATAATTTCCAAGTAGATTTGGGCCGCCTATATCGCCGGGTGCAAAGTTTGTGGGTTCTACCCAAATGAATGGTGGCAAATCTAGCCGCAGGTTTTTCTGAAAATGCGATTAAACCAGAAAAGCATTTGGTATCGTATTTGGTAATGACACGTCATATTCAAAAGTAAATCGAATCAAGAGAAGAACCAAGAACAAAATTCCTAAGTTTTACTCTAAAGTTTGAGTAAAGCAGAATAAGAGCATACCGTGTATTTTAACACATTTATGGCTTGACCTTCAGACCAAGGTATTATAAATTATTGTGATTAATTTACGGCTTTAAACGAAGCGAAACCAGTGAAGATTTGAAAACTATGGTAACATGGATCGATTTAAAAATGGCGAGGAATTATGCCTATACCCAATACAATTTGAGTTTGTTTTATAAATTTTTTTTTGCAAATTTTCTAAAAGATTATTTCCCGACAGACAGCCTGCCAAAAGCAAATTCGTTACAACCGTTTATATTTAAATTATTTCGTTTCCTTTTCAATTAAATTCTTAACATTCACTGCCTGTATTACGTTTCATTCCTTTGTTAATGAATTTGCACTTTAGATTTTGTTTTAATTTATTTTTGCATATTTTGGAAAAAGATTTTTTTTTCAATATTTTTCGATTATCTACAGTTTAAATGATTTATTTAAAAATTTTGAAAACTAATTTATTGTTTATTATTTCTGTTTTTGTTTAATTCTGTTTTATACCAGCAGACCTTTGGGAAAGTGTAACGAATTTATCCGTAATGAACAATTTAAAAATTCAATTCTATTATGGTTGCTAATTAACACAATTTGAATGGCATGCATGAAATAGCAACTGAAAAAAAATAAAAATGATAAAATAAAATAATAAATAAATTTATTAAAAATAATATTAAAACACTGATGTCAACCAAGGTGAATTGAGTAAAACGAATGGATATTAGAATACAGTAGCAGAAAACTATAGTTCCAGGGAGATAGACTACTATCATTAACGTTATCATAAATAAATTAAAAAATGTTCCTGAAAGCATTTTCGTAATTTTAATTCGTAGTGGATCAATACAGTCTTAACGGTGCGCTACGTTGCAATAAAAATTCAATAAGATGAATTAAATAAAAAAGAAATTCATAGTTTTCCCAATAGATTGAGTATCTTGTATTTAATAACTGCTGAAGTAATTGTAGTCTAGAATCTAGTGTGTTGGTATATTAAACATGAGGTTACAGTTCAAAACCCAGGCAATACTTCACCAACAAAATGAAATTTGAAATAAATATTTCTTCGAAGACTTCCTCGCAACAGATCTCTGTCAAAAACTCTGAGAATAAATAAAATTGCCATGAAAAGTTTCTCAAAAGTCTGTCGTTCGGAAACGATTTGAAATAGACACTCCCAACACTAGTAGTCTGAGAAGATAGGTCGTACTTCTGACTGAAGGGTTTTAATAACTCACACCAGACGAGTTTACTTAGTTAAGTTTTTGAATAAATGTCTCGGCCTTGTTTAAATCTTAATTAAAAGTAACACTCACGCAAAGTAGTAATTTTATAGATTTCAAAAAAGTAACCACAGTTTAAAATTGTTAGGAGGGGAAAGGCGTACGTAGCATTCGTCCAAAGTGCAATAATCTTAAGAAGGTTCGATTATTATTGTATTTTATCGTTAACTGTATAGAAACGCAGAAAAGCGTGTTCCATTCAATGAAACAGAATACCACTATTCGTCTCTTTATGACTCAAAGATAGACTGTGTTATTTCCCCATTCTTCAACTCGTTAAATGTGGTAATGCTCAGATGAAATTCTGTCACTAGGTAATGTAAAGTCCTGACAACCAATCAAGGATTGTAAACATTTTTATATCTGTTTAGTATATAATGGAATGCCTTGGTTATCTAACAAAAACTGGTCTGAACCTTCTTGAATATGATTGAATGGAAAAAATTTGGCTTCTATACGAGCAAAAGCAAAAAATAATCTCGGACACCGGTGACCAAACCTGTAAGGGTGGACACAGGTGTAATAGATTGACAATCTGAAGAAAATAGTGACCAAAAGATGGGCAAGCTTTGTCCAATAAAAGAGTATTTGTTTTAACTAGGACTAGACACTATTCGCCGACTGTTCAGGGAATAGTTTGGAAGATTCTTGTACAGAGCTCACACTAAGTGATTGAACCGTATTACGTCTAGGACATTTAATAATGTTTGTCATGTCTTCGCTTCAAAGGAAAATTGTGAAAATTAATTTTTTCAGTTTTTATTACAGTTTCTTACTATAATGACAGCAATAATCACCACATTGTCGCAAACACGAAATAACAATTAGCCACAACCTCAAGCATGGTCAAATATTATGTAGTCGTTAACCATTTATAGAGGAGGAGGAGACGGTTCTGCAGCCACTGGGAACATGCCCGGCACTGTATCGAACGAGGAAGAGACATCTTGGTTCCTACTACATCGAACATTGACGTTAGCAGTCTGTGTCGCTTCATTGTAAACTCTAGGTGGTTCTAGGATTAGGGGATAGTTGGCGCGAACTGTGGTATCACAATGGGCCAATTCATTTGAGGTGACTGCCACTTATACCTACCTAGCTACCTAACCATTTGTAACTGGTAAACTGCAGTCTTGTGTGTGTTCAGTGCTTAACACCACATACTTTTTTAGTTTGGTAACTTCTAGAAGTATCTGTTGATTTGTTATTGTAATTCTTTCTTTTTTTACCTTTTCTTGTCTCTCTATATGGTTTTGTTGTTGGAATTTGTTTTGTGTTTAAGCCTATTCTTGTAATTTTCTTTGACTTTATTATTATTGGGTTTTCTTGTTTTATATTTTCGGAATAAACACTGACAGTCTGAGTAAAGAATATTTAAGAATTTATCTAAAGGTTGCAACAAAATATTTCTACAAAAAAAAACAAAGTTGTGTGACTCGTGGAGACTTTCTCCTGCATGCAATAGGCTTGTACTTCACATATTACTTGCAGATTCCATTCGGGAGATGTTCGAGTGTGATCATTCCCTGGCCTTTTTCTGAGGCCATGGTTAACATACTCTATAATTGCTAAGAGGATAAGGGGAGTCGTAACAAAGTCTTTCTACAAAAGACGTAAAGTTCTTCATTACGCTATTTGTGTAGTGTTTCTTCAAGACTCCGGCATGATATAGGCGTCTTCTTCACGTATTTCTTGCAGATTCCAAACGAGCGATTTTCGAGTGTGGTCATTCCCTGTCCTTGTTCTGAGGGCATGGTTAATCTACTTTTAATATTTTTTAAAGTAATAAAGCCACTCCAATTATTTGCTTGTGATAAACAAAATTACATTTTTTTATCACAATTTATCGGCGTAAATAAAACTAAAGCGTAATTGATTTGAAAGAGTTTTCAAAATTTATGACCGTTTCTGTGTGTTTTTTTTTGAAAATTTCAATACAATTTCACCCCTTGATAATGACATATGCGTATGCCACACGGCCATCATATTGTATTTCTTGTCTTTTGGATTCGAAAACACATTAATGGTTGGCATTTTATCGCTTACGATTGATAATAATTTCAAAAGAAATTAAAATCAAAACGAAACTTAAAAAGCGTAACGTCAGAAACTAGTAAGTTTTTCTGCCTGCTGTTGTTTTTTTTCATTTTGATTACGAGTAAATGAAATAGAAAACCTCTTCACTACTTTCCAAAGGCGTCATAGTTTTGGGAACGTCATTATTTATCTATGACACTGTCGCTTGGCCAAGGAAAACTGATTAAAATCGTATAAAAAATCATTTCAATTTAAGTCACTCACTATGCGTTGCGTTGCGTTACGTTACGTCTATTCGTATACAAATCACATAAAAGCCATTAAAATGCGTTCGTTTTACAAAATTGCGTTAGTTGGTAGTAAAGAGAGGAAAATTGGCCGCCTGCCTTTCTGCCTTAATGTTGTTGTTGATGATTATTAAGTGTTGTTTGTTGGCTGTTGTCGGCTTGGTTGCAAGAGTGAGTACCTTGTTGCCACATATTTAGGCCTTTAAATGGAAATTTGCCAGCCATGGCCATATTTATTTATTTTTTTTTTTAAATAACTTTTCTTTTCTTTTATTGATGGCCATTACCAAATAACAACAACAACAACAAAAATTTTCTTTTTTTTTTTGTAATTCATTCACCACAGGCATTAATGTTTCTTTGATTCATTTTTTCTTTAAAAATTGTTGTGAACAATTTTAAGGCGTTTGGCGTTTGATTTTTTCTTTACTCTCTCTAACGACTTCAACAACATTATTGGCTTTGAAAAATTATTTGAGTGTGAAAATATCATTGTTGTTGCACAGTGTATGTATATTGATTGTGATTTTCATTTTTCATTCCAATTGAAATGGTCATAGCAAACAAGCAAGCAAAAGCTTTGAATTGCTTTTTAAATTATTCAGAAATTGTTTTAATGGCGATTTGTTTACATGTGATACGTGAATTGTTTTATTTAAAAAAACTGTTGAAATATTTAATTTTCGGCACTTTTTTTTGTTTTTATTTTGTTTAACATAACAACGTTAAACAAAAAAATCAAGAAAAAAAACCAAAAATTTAAATTTATATGGGCACTATTAGTACCATTTAAAGTCACGCATAATAATGAGTTTTCAACACTGACATGACAGAATATTTAGCGCCAACACATTGAAAGGTAAAATACGAAAATTAAACATTTTTTTTTTTGTAACCCCGTATGAAGCTTGGCATGATGAACAGCAAATAGCTTGGAACAAAGCTACTAACCTAGCAAAAAAAAAAGGACTGTAAATAAAGTGTCCGCCAAATACATACATACATAATTGGCCATTACAACCCTTCAGTCAGGATTACGACCAAGCATCTCACACCACTTATGTTGTGTGCGTTAATGTTATACATGAGTGCCGGGACCTACAGTTTAAAGTCGACTCCGAACGACAGATTTTTGAGAAGCTTTCCATGCCAATTTTTACTAACAGAGTTTTTGCCAGAAATCTGCTGAGAGAAGTCGCCGAAGAAATATTTTTCGTTTATGATGTCTGACCTGGGATTCGAACCCGGGCCTTTCGTCTAATAAGCCAACACACTACCCACTAGACCACGGCGAAAATTTTTTTTTTTTTTGAAAATGCTTTAAAAAAACAACTACTGAATAATTTCTTAAAATTTCTTTTTTTATTTGAAAGTACAATCCTTCCCCTTAATAATGGAAAATAATTTCATTCAAATGGTTGTCTCGGCTGGCCATGCAGTAGTCTACACGATCGATTCAATTTTTAAGCACATTATCGATTGTGTGCAGCTGTATTTCAACAATGGCTTCACGGATATTGTCTCCCTTAAAGCGTCAATTGTCTCTGGATTGTCGGCGTAACACTTATCTTTGACAGCACCCCACAAATAATAGTCCAACAGTGTCAAATCGCAGCTCCGAGGTGGCCAAACGACATCAGCTCTGCGGCTGATAATGTGATCTTCAAACACAGGGCGCAAAACATCGAGTGTAGTTTCAGCTGTGTGGCACGTAGCGACGTCCTGTTGAAACCAAATGTTACCAATATCCTCCTCTTCAATTTTTGTGAACAAAAATTCGTTCAACAAGGCCCGATAACTATCGCCATTGACTGTAACGGCCACTCCTTGCTCATTTTCGAAGAAAAATGGCCCAATTATGCCTCTGGACCAAAATCCCTACCAAACCGTGACTTGTTTTGGGTGGGTCGGCTTTTCAATGCATGCATGCGAGTTTTCTGTGCACCAAATGCGACAATTTTGCTTGCTTACATACCCGCCACGATCAAAATGAGTTTCATCTGAAAAGACGATTTTTTTTTTTGCCAAAATCGGCATCTTTTGTAAGTCGATCGCAGGTCCATTTAGCAGGCCCACGAAGCGTATACACAACCATATTCGTTCAGCAGAAAGATAAAACTAATTATCTGTCAAATCAGACAAGAGCTAAGTGTTACCAAAAAATCGCTAGATGGCGAACCCGATAGAAATTGTATTAACTATCTCATCGCATTATAATTGTAACAAATGCTTTGAGGGCACCAGATTGCTATGAAAAGAGATAGGAAGTCAGCAATCAGCAAGATTCCCCAGCACTACATCAAATTTACTCGGATGACGTTATTTCTAGGTAACAATAGACAACAGCACCGTTATCCAAGGACATGCTACAGCAGATCAATCAAACGAAAACGAAGCAGCTATGCTTTGTGGAAATCAAATTCTTTTAAGAGAGGTACTGGAGAATAAGATGGCCTCACGTTAAAAAAAAGCCAATACACTACATACCTTACTACGGTTTAGGAGTTGGTTTTCTCTAAATTCATAAGCAAACTGCTCTTGGTCATAAGAGGGTTATAGGTTCAATTTCCGCGAGATACACTACATCGAGCTTATTATAGTCCTATGGCTACACTGCTCGTAATAAGTAAATATAATTTATAAAGGGTCCGCCAAATAACTTTTTTTTTTTGAAAATGCTTTAAAAAAATTACTGAACTTTTTCTTAAAATTCTTTTTTTATTTGAAAGTACAATCCTTACGGTTAATAATGGAAAATAATTTCATTCAAATGGCTGCCTCGGCTGGCCATGCAGTAGTATCGATTTTGTACAGCTGTGTTTCACCAATGGCTTCACGAATACATACATAATTGGTCATTACAACACTTCAGTCAGGATTACGACCTAGCTTCTCACACCACTTATGTTGTGTGGGTTAATTTTATACATGAGTGGCGGGACCTACAGTTTAAAGTCGACTCCGAACGACAGATTTTTGAGAAGCTTTTCATGGCAATTTTATTTACTCCCAGAGTTTTTGCCAGAAATCTGCTGAGAAGAAATCGCCGAAAAAATACTTTTCGTATTTTATTTTGAAGTCTGGACGGGGACTCGAACCCTGGCTTTTACGTCTAATAAGCCAACACACTACCAACTAGACCACGGCGACATATGCACGGAGCATATGCAAACATGGTCCAATAAAGTGAAGCACTGTTAATTGTACTTTATAAGTCTTTTAAAAACAATTTACAGGGCATAAATCAATTTTTAATACAGACTACTGCGGAACAGAAAATACAGCATTTTCTCTATTTTTACTCGAGTTAGTAAGTTTTATTGTAAAACTTGCAGAAATGACTCGGCAGCAGGAAGTTTACGTTGCTGATGGGTAACAGAGAAAGTTTTCCAGCTGTGCATGCTAAGAAGGAATTCATATACAAACAGAGAACTAGGAACCAGAAGGGAACACTCCATTCCAGACGCACCATATCAAACCACTTCATTAGCCTTGTACCGTTACATTTTGTGGAACAGATGGTCATCTAAGACGAAGTCAAAGAATACTACTCTCTAATGTAAGTTCTATCTTAATTTTATTGTTGTAATATAACATATAATTTATTATCCAGGGATATAGTTACTATAGAGTAGTGTTTCAATACCATTTTAATAATTTCTTTGCAATAATATTTTCAGAATCTGTTGTTTAACAGCAACTACACTTAATACTAATTCACAGGACGATCTGCTTTAACATTAAACTTTAAATATCTTCAAATTTATAGTTTAAGGGCTTAAAGTAACTACTAAATTTGGAGGAAATTTATGTTTAAACATACATTTCTTCCGCCATTGCTTATACCTTTAAAACCTAATAAATTACGTCCAAATGACGGAAGCATAATTGTACTCATAATGTTTACAAAAACAAATTAAAAAATGAACCCCGCAAAAGTTTTCCTTAAAAGTTCAAGAAAAAAATAAACAAACGATAAATATTTGCATCATAAATTAATCCACAAACAAAAGATAATTTAAAATCCAAATCCAAAAAATCAAATCCTTCCTTAAGGCCAAAACAATTATAATTTCCGAAAAAAGAAAATTTAATGCACAAATTCAAATGGGGGAAAAAAAGATCAGGATCAGTAAATACGTTTGCGTATGCAAACATAATAATAAATGAGTAGGCGTACGTACGGTACGTTTGTTACAAAAGTCATCAACCAAAATAAATTTGAATTATAAAGCTCTGCACGTATGTACGTACGAAGTTAACATAATCAACTCACGCATGCATGAATGCAGTCATGCTTGCAGCAGCAAACAAAAAAAAAAAATATCCATAATTCACCTTGGCAATGACATACGCCGCTACGCACTTATGTATGCATGTGTGCATGAAACATATGACAACATAGTCGGCTCTGTCATCGTTATTGCACCACGGCATAGCATCGATTATAAACGAACAAATACTGCACGTAACACACTGACTGCAATGGTGAGTATGTCTTGGCAGGGCGGTGCTGCTCAAAAGTGCGTTGATATCTGAGGTAACAAGTGTCAGGCATTAAATAGACAAACAGCAGGCCAAAAACTCTTTTCATAATGGCTTATCCTGCCAAGCTCTAGCTCTACGCATGTGCAGTGTAATGCAATGCAATTCATTCAACCAAATGTGTTCACATGATGTCTTGTAAGCCACACAACAGTTTTTGGAGGCCTAACTTTGTTGTATGCAACAAAAAGTTAGGCAATTACATAAAGAAAATTGTTGTTTAAAAATTGAAAATGAGTTTTTCACAACAAAACAACACTCGTAATTTCCCCACACGCTTTTTTGCAATAACAAATTTAAACTTTTCACGACGTACGTACGTACATCCATATACATAGCAGCAGCAATTGCGATGATTTACAAATTCCATCAGAATTCAAACCATAAGTTCGTGTAACGAACACAATTTTTACATGAGTTTTTATTGTTGTGGTCCAGTCGATTGGTCGCTGGGGTTAGGCGATTTGTCGCATGAAAGCAAAAAAAAGAAAAGAAATCCGAACCGAAACGAAATTAAATATTTAACTGAAAATTATGCGTACAGGCGTTGTCTCAACTTAATCAGGCACACATTACAGGGGTGGTTTTACAGTTAAACGAACTGTTTGCGAATTTTGAAGTCGCCGTGGTCTAGTAGGTAGGTGTTGTTGGTTTTAGACGTAGGGCCTCGGTTTTAGACAAGATCTGAAAAAATATTTCTTCTTTTCAGCAGATTTCTGGCAAAAAATCGGAGAGTAAATAAAAAAGTGAAAGTGCGT
>JABZEU010000308.1:0-11410 GCA_014635995.1 Sarcophaga peregrina
AAAAAGTCTATTGAAAATTTTGAATTTTACGGCATTTTAAAAAGAATTTGAAATTCATTTCAATTAAGATTTAACAAAAAAAATTAACGAAAAAATATATGAGAAGTTTGTATAAATAACAATCGTTTAAAACACCTTAAGACACATTATGAGACCATAAGAGTTTAAGGCAATGTTATATATTCTTCAGAATGTCTTTATTGAATAATATGAAAATAAATTATTATATTTTAAGTACTAAAGCAAAGGTAACATTGATTTAAAATTTATAAATTTAAACAAGTATAAATACAACAAGTATACTACATTAATTTGATCCATCACTCTTTGAAAGATCATAGGTGCAGTTGAAACACCAAATGGTAAACGGCAAAACTGAAACAATCCCATATGGGTATTAATAGTTAACAACTCACGTGATGATTTATTTACCGATAGCTGTAAATAAGCCTTGCTCAAATCAAGAATACAAAAACACGTTTTACCCCTCAAACTTGTGAGAATATCATCAATTAACGGTAATGGATATACATCCATTTCAATAACTGGATTTATGGTTACTTTAAAATTTCCACAGATTCTTATTGTAGAATCTTTTTTTATGACACAGACAATCGGAGTTGCCCAAACACTTTTTTGGACGGGCTCTATTATTCCCTCGTCACGCATTCGACCCAACTCGGCCTCTATAGAATTTTTTAAACTTAAAGGCACTGTGTACGCCTTAAAAAATTTTGGTTGAGAATTTGGCTTGACAAAAATATCAGCTGAAAAACTTTTAATAGGACCTATACAATCCAAAATAAGGATGGAAACATACTTTTCAATATTTCCACGGTACTGGTTTGGCAGACGTTTTTTATAGATAAAATATTACTTGTCTTACACAAGGTTACCTTAAAAAATTTTCGCCAACCCGGAAATAAAACATCTATCCAATTCCGTCCCATTAAAGGTGTGAATTGCCTGTTGGATTTCACTACCACCAATTCCAAATCACTTTTTCCATCAACTGTCACCAATATTCTCCCAAGAACCTCCACAGCATTACCTGTTAAAACTTGTAAAGGTGGAAAATCAATACGTTTTAAATTTAAATCATTAAAATAAAATTTATAGTCTACATTAGAAATAACGGACACGACGGCTCCGGTATCTATTTCCATTTCCAAAATTTTACCATTTACGATAAAACTCTTTACCAGTGCTGACTCCGATCTATTTACCCAGTTTAACGATCCCAGCTTAAACTCCAACTCGTTAACATTGTTCTGTCTATTTAAATACCTTTGAGTTGATTTATTTTTTTTCGTAAAACAAGCTTTCGCCGAATGTCCTTTCTTTCCACAGGAAAAACAGGTCCACTCCTTAGCCGGACAACTGCCACTTGCATGCTTGGATGCACATTTTGTACATTTTTCATACTTCTTGTACTTTTGAGGGTAATGATTTATTTTGTTGACATCATACGACGATGAATGCATACTTTTTTGTTCTTTGGTGACCAGCTCGAACGATTGTGCTAATTTGCACGCCTCTTCCCAGTTCAAAGATGATGTTGAGAGCAATTTTGTCTGAAGTTGAAATTTCAAATTTAATATATATTCACTGATGGGCTCATCAGGCTTCTGGGAACAACTATAGAATTTAAACCGTTCGGCAATAATATTTTTTTCCGGACTGAAATGTGGCAAAATTATTTTTACCAGATCCTTGAAAGCTTTACTTGTTGGCTTTTCTGGTAACAAAACCGATTTTATTCTTTTATATGTATCTGGGCCAACCAATGTTAAAAATAAAGCCAGTTTGTTTTTATCTTCCACATTATTTATTATAAATAATTGCTCAATCCGCTCTAAATATTCGCCAAAATCTTCACCAAACACAAATTGTTCAATTGATCCAATTAAAGACATTTTCTTTTATATAACTTTTTTGTGTATTTGATTTTTTTTCACTTATAAATTTTTCCTTTTTTTTTTTCTGGGTTCCACACTGCTCGTCGCCAAATATGTTATATATTCTTCAGAATGTCTTTATTGAATAATATGAAAATAAATTATTATATTTTAAGTACTAAAGCAAAGGTAACATTGATTTAAAATTTATAAATTTAAACAAGTATAAATACAAAAAGTATACTACAGGCAATAATTTTTTTTTTACAAGAAAAAATAAAATCCTAACAACTGTCCAACAAGTGTAATTATATTCAAAAATTCATATGAGTACACCCTACATTATTCAAATGGCATTAATTGTTGGTCAATGGGATTCATTAGGGATGCCAAACGGGATCGATTTTTAAAAATCCCGGAATTCGGGATTTTATAAATCCTGATCCCGAAATCCCGGGATATTTCGGGATAATTTGGGATCCAAAAATCGCGAAAAATCACGGGAAAAATCGCGAATATCTTTTAATAATAAAAATATTTTGTTAACAAAATCATTTGTACTCCAATTATGTATATCAGAATTATATATCATTATAAATAAGATATAAAAACAGCAAGACAAAGTGTAACAAAAAAAGCGTAAATTAACAAAAATAAAAATTATTCTAACATACGAAAATGCATTAGTTTTAGGAAAATTGTTTGGATTCTAACAAAAAAGATTAAAGCAACTAACATGTGATCTGATAGGTTTGAACGAATTTTGTTGCTAACATACTCTGCAGTTGAAAAATACTTCTCGCAATCAACAGTTGTTGGTAAAAATAGTTCCAAGATAGCTTTATCCAGCTTATAAATATTCATCTCTACTACCTCCTGATGTAAATAAATCTTTTTCTTTGGACAGTTGAGTATCTAAATCAGTTACCCTTTTAATTCGTTTTATAGGGCTTTTGCATTCTTTGATGCCATCAAATAATTTTTATCACTGGAAGGAGGGTTTTCCTCATCTGAGATGCTATTATCGAAGTCAAGTGATGTAGACTTTTTTTCAGGACATTTTGTAGTGTCAAAATACATATGAATTCACAATTCCGAAAATCCCGAAAAATCCCGAGACAAGTTTTTAAAAATCCTGGGATTCGGGATTTTGTGAATCCCGAAAATCTCGGGATTTCGAGATAAGCAGTTAGATAAAGTGGCGTCACATCATATACATCACAAGAAGTTCCCAAGTAGACCACTTTATTAGGTTCATTAAACTACCAAATACTCTTGTAATAGGCACTTATGTACAGCAAGAGGAAGATTCTTCTAGCCCCAATTGCCCAGGCAACATCTGTCATGCAATATCTTGTTATCTTAACTTCAGAGAATTTTACCGGAAATGTCAGGAATGGTGTTGCCTGGGACTGAAGACCCTTTCTCCTCTTCCGATTTCAGTAGAAATCATGCAAAGATGCAAACGCGACTGCCATACCTATTAAACAATGTCCCATAAAGACAGAGATCACACATGTTAAATGTTCCGTTGAGGAGAAAAGAACTTTAAAGAGATCAGTGTTATTGAGGTAGAAAGCTAATCTCATGTTTATCCTCGTTTGATTAAATTGTTGTAGGTTATTTTATTAAATTGCCAGCTTCTATGTCCCCATTATAAGGAAACATTAAATGTTTTTCGTTTAAAGGCTACCGGCGTAACTAGACAGTCCCTCTTTAAAATAATAGATCCTTTTGCTATTCGACTTGTTTTTAAATTAATTTAAAGAAATTTAGTGAACAATAAAAATTTTATGGATAAAGACTATATTTTTATAGGGTACACACAAAATCTACTTAAATGATCTCAAAGAAATTTCAAAACTAAAAAATAAAAACAAAA
Organism: Sarcophaga peregrina; assembly: GCA_014635995.1. Taxonomy (NCBI): domain Eukaryota; kingdom Metazoa; phylum Arthropoda; class Insecta; order Diptera; family Sarcophagidae; genus Sarcophaga; species Sarcophaga peregrina. The sequence continues at coordinate 3,781 of JABZEU010000308.1, forward strand.
AATTATTAAAAAAAGAAAACTTAAAGGCTTTGGTGTTAAAGCAATTCATTTAATGTAATCAAACCAAAGTCAACCAGACCAGACAAGACAGGCCAGACTTGAAACTCATAACAAGAACACAAAAACATAGTCGAACAAAGTGACAGACAGACAGACAGTAAATCAATCAAAATTGCTACGCAATAAAGTGATCAAAAACATAATGACGATGTCAATAGACATTCAATTCAATTAAATTGTTTTTCTTTGAATTAAAAATTAATGAAAAAAATAATGACAGATTGATCACTCTTGGAAGTAATTTTTTTGTAATTTCTTGTTTATTTTTTTTTTCAAGTAATTGAAAAATATTAAATTTTAAAATAAATATAATAAAATATTCTAAATTGAATAATAATTTCTAAAAATAAAAGAATAAAAAATATTTCTTTCTTTTGTTTATTTACAGGTCAGTAAATATTTTATGGTTTGTAAATCAAACATAAAGAAACCGACAACAATTTTATTTAAATCTACATTTAATGGTGGTGAGTTATGTGTATTTCTCTACAAGATTTTAATTTAATACTTGAAATAATTAAAAAACATTTGAAGAATATAAAATAAAATAAATTTTAAAGTTTTTCTTTCAAACAATCTCTGTAGCTGTAGTTGACATTTTTTGCCTGAAACCTTAGCTGTCATTTGAATCGGTTTTATATTGTTGAGGCTCCCGTTCTTATTAAATTGAAAATATTAAGAAGACTAAAAGAAACATCCCAGAATCAGGGCTATAACAAAAAAGAGAATTTAGAAAGAATTTAATTGAATTCGTAACATTCTAATACTATGTTCAGACATGCAGTTTTATTAAATCAATATTCGGTTTATTGAGAACAATATTTTTAGCGTTCAGACATATAGTCTACGAAAATTTATTTGACAGCTGGTAAACAAAACAGCTGATTGCTTCAACAACATTGCTTTTAGTTTAATTAGTGCTAAAAATTATTTTTAGGAAAAATGGAAAACAATTTAACACTGGAAAAGGTATTGCTAATGATTAACCGAAACGCCGAGCTATTGCGGTTAATAGCTGACTTCAAAGTGGCTTTCCTCAGAAGGATGAGGAAAAAAATTTGATAATAAAGCTGTTGCTTATGACACTCTCGTTGTTTACATTGGAGTTGTCAAATATCAATAGAGAGTGTTCGGAAAAATGTAATATGCTCACTGAACGTACTTATGACAGTGTTGTATTTAAAGTTTTAATCAATATTATAACAATTTATGAATTTATTGATCAATAATTAATTGAAATTTTATGTGAAATATTGAGATCAATAATGCCGTTTATTGTGATTTACGCAATAAAGATGCATGTCTGAATCCATTATAAGAGAAGCAAATGTTTAATCATATTAAATTGACACATATCTATATGAAAATCATAATTTTTGAACATTTTGTCAACTAGGGGGGCCACAAATGATCATTAATATGACAAAATCCTACAATTTTTAGAAAAGAATTTGTGTGTGAAGACATATTCGAATTCAAAAACCAAAGTTGTAAACTAAGATATTTAGTAGCGCCTCTTTTAATGTTAGCAGTGCAAATTTTTGGGTAAATGGGAATACACATTCTTGATTCCGATGTAAATTGTTGCTTCTGTTAATTAGTTAACATTACTCTGTTAACACCAGAATTTGTTCTGTTAATGCTAAAGTAAGTGTGTTAAATTTGTTGAGAAATTTTTGAAATTTAAAATTTAAATTTGAATTTATTTTTACATGGATTAGCTTAAGGGGCTATTTTAAGAACTCTAGAATATTTCATGAGTATATTAAACTCAAATCATGTTGAGCGCCTGGTGTGAGCTAACTGCTCTTTGTCTGCTAACTACTGAACCAGTTATGATATGTTTCTATCAGGTAGGATATCTATCGTATCTGGCGATAATTATATCATTCTCTTCTGTCACAAAATTCAGTATATAATCTCCACTGCTCATAATGAGTCGATTTAAGCTTGATCATGTTTGGGATTTTTGAAATAATTGGCTCAACGAGAAACTGTACGATGATGTCGATTTTGCAAAAAAAAAAAAAAATATCTTTTCGGATGAAGCTCATATTCATCCCGTTATAAGCAAAATTGCCGTATTTGGAGCCCTAAAACCCACACGCCTTACCGATTACCATACCAAAGCCATTACGACTGACTCTTTGGTACGGCTTGTGAGTGCAAACTTTACGGTGAATGGAGACACTAGGATATTTTTTTTTTTTTTTTGTAGCTACTCTTTATAGTATTGATGCGAACGAATTTTGCTTTTAAGAGAATAATACAAGTTGCAACACATCACATGCCACAATCGATTAATAGCGCCAAACGTTTGATGAACGTAAGGAATGCGCACAAAAAAAATGGGCATACTTTTAAGCTTATAACTTTTATCATAATTGAAAAAAAAAGAACACGGTTACATTGTTTTAGTTAGTCATCTGTTTCAAAATCCACGTGTTAAGTGTCATTGCAATAGCAAGAATAATTTTTTGAAAAAGGGGCACCCAACAAGAATGTCGTAAAAAAATAATTTAAATTTTCGATGAAAAACCGTGTTGCTTACAAAAAACGATTGATAGGCTCGCAAGTGTTAACTAAAAAACAGAGTCAAAGGAAAGAATAAAATAATTTAAAGAGTCTTTTAGTATTGAGAGAAAGCGTGCTAGTGGTAGAAAAAAAAAACAAAGCAAGTAAAAGAATACGTATTTTTCTAAAACGCTCTACTATGTCTGGAAGAAAATGACTCAAAAAGTTGGATGCTCTGAGACCTTTGTCAGAAAATAATACTTTATACTCAAAAGAATTCAAAAATTCAAACGAAAAAAAATCCGCCACTTAGTTTTATTTCTATAACGAAAAGTGTAAGTCCAGTTTTTTTTGTGGGCGCTCCTTATAATTAGCCGCAAATCAGTGTTCCCGAGTTTTCCAAAATTAAATTCTATTTTATATTTCATACCGGATTTAGACCACTTGTCTAACTATAAATGATATGGTATTTGTAAATATAAAGCAGGGCAGCTTTTCTTTTCGTATGTATTTAACATGCGGAAAATAAATAATATGTATAGCATACACAGAAAAAAAATTTTTTTTTTTGAATTTTAATTCCTTTTTTTTTAATAATTAGTTTTCTTCAATTGAATTCAATTATCAAAAGCAATCGTTCTTCGATTAGTTGCATTGTAACAGAAACTAAAGCCTTCAAATATCCGTCTTAAGATAAATTTTGGTTTTTCTGTATGAAATCAAAAATCGGAATTAGAAGAATCATTTATTTTGAAATCATTTTTGCAACGCTTTTCTGATCCCGTTAAAATTTTTCCAAATGTATTTTCCATATGGAAAAACATGCCGAAAAAAAGAAGTACTTTTTGGAAATCCATTAAATTATTCAATCTGTGTTATTGAGTGATAAGAAAATATTTTTGTATGCCATATTTATGGTTACACTGTATAAGAAGTGTAATATTTAAACCAGATTTCCATTTTTATTCAAATTTTTTAATTCTTCTCAAAACCCCCACACATATAAGCGAGTATGTAGTATGTTTGCCTGTATGTTGTAAGCATGTTTGCACGACATTCATATATGAAAACATAAAATATCAATTAACCTTAAATACATAAAAAGTACCTTTTTGCGAAACAAAATAAAAAAAAATTACCCCAAACGAGCACAACAACAAAAAAGTACCCACTTGGGCATTTAAACATTTCGAAAGGAATGCAAGAATTAAAACGACGAAAAGAGAACCTGCCTGCAATCACTTATAATTTTATATCCTTCTTAAAAAACTGCTTAAATGAACGAACGAACACCATATTAGCATTGCCCTATGCCAGTTAAAGGGAGGAGACTAAAAGAAACAAAAAAAAAACGAATGGAATTGCACGCAAAATGGTAATCAGTACTCTCCACTTTAGCAAGAGCTTGACTACAAACAAATTTAAAATTAAACGAAAAATTTAAATGAAACAAAAAAAAACAAGAACAAAATAAACTGAAGGGGTTAAAATTAATTCATTTACGGGGCAACAAGCAAAAAAAAAAAGAAGAACAGAAGGGCAAAAGGAACAAAACGAACTACTGATGAAACTCATGGTTTTTCATGTATTTTAAGGACTTCATCATGCAATTTTTTCTATTAAGAAAAAAACATCAACATCAACAACTTTTGCAAACTGAATTTTATTGCTGCAGTTAAAATAAAATCCATAAAAAAAATCAACTTGCAACGCCATAGAGTTTGAAGGCAAAGTAATATTTGCAACAATTTAATGTTGCATGTTGAAATTTCTTACTTTTTTCTTTTGTTTTTGCTTTCCTTCTTTTTTATAGTTCACTCGATGGCATTTAAAAGCACAAAAAAAAATATTGAAAGAAAAAAATCTACGCTTTCAAATAGTGGAAAAATTAGCAGGGTAAAGGGAGGAGCAGTCAATTATTTATTAACGTTAAATTAAACCTTCAACAGCATTCAACTGTGGAGTTTCAGTAAAAATAATAAAAAAATTTGCGGAAAGAAGTGAATTCTCGATCTTGAAAAGTCTCTCCTCACTAGGGATGCCAATCGGGAAATCCTGAATCCCTTGATCGTCTTTGGCATCCCTGGTCCTCACATATTGAGCTTACTAAATGGAGGTTTAAGAGGCTACAAGAATTTTAAGGCCAATTTATAGTTTAGGGCGAATGTTCACCAAAATATTTAGAAAATCATTAATGGCCTCTCGCAAATGTACAAACTGGTTCCAAAACAATTGTGGTTTTAACACTTAAGTGCACTATAAAGTACCGAACATAATCCAAAATAGATTGAAAATATTTTTATAATACCACCAAAAATTTAATTGATTTCATTAAATCTAGATATTCATTTACATTGTACAGTCAAAAAACAAAGTCACACCGTATGTATGTACACTTTTTCCCGATGATTTTTATCAAATTGGAAAAGGTATTATGGTTATGGCTGTTTAAGGCTGTTACAATTAAGAATGTTTGAAGACGAAAACGAAACGAAGACAAAAAAATAATAAAAAATTTCATACTCTTACACCGCTGTATGTAGACTTTTTTCTTTAACCGTATTCACAAGCTAAATTATTAGGATTTTTAAAAAGATATTCGTACCCCCTAAAAATATGAACGATTTGCATCAGTATTTAGGCCTCATACTCAATTTCGTTTATTATCCATCCGTCTAGGTGCAACCAGCGAGGTTGCTAAGAGAGTTCCCCTATCTGTTCCTCTATCACAGAGAGAGAGAGAGAGAGTACTCTGTTACTTTCTGCTGTATTGTACTCCACGTCGCTATTTTCGCTTGATGTTAACATCTGTTGTTGACGTTTTACATGATTCGATTGTGATTTGCTAGTTTTCGTATCGCTAGGTATTTAAGCAAACACGCTTAGTCCGAGTTGCGAGCGTGCTTATAGAATATACGTAGCATCTGGGGCTGTTTAGTTGAAAGTTTAGCTTTTCCTATTTCCATTCCGTCTGTTCCATTTAGTCTGATGGGCTCAATATCGGCTTATAGGTTCATTTCCTTTTAGTAGTAGTGGTCCAACCATTGCTAGGGTCTACCCATAACGTTGTCCTTCAACTGCCTGATAAGCACTCCATTGCAACATGTTTTAAATTTTTTTTTTTTTTTTTTCATTTCAATATTTACTACAAGCTACAGCAGCACATTTCTAATTAAAACACGCCACATGTTCTTTGAAAGTAAATCTACAACCAAAGACTATAAATATATAAAGATGTTGCACACAGTGTATTTAAAATTGACAAAATTTTGTGCTTCTTTTAGATGAGGGGGCTAGGTAACAGGGAAGCTAAATCATCGTACTCACTCTCATGTATACTGAGAGAATTTGAGAGAACAAAAAGCACATACACATGTATATGGTATATTCCTATAGGAATGAACGTGTACATTGTTTTTGTTTTTATTTTTTTGTGAAAACACACTCAGTTTAAATAATATCAAAAACTAAAAGAAGTTTTGTTTCTATACAATTTATGTGAAAATAACCTGTGGGAAAGCAAATATTACCGATTGTGTTATTGTAGGGTAAGAATACATATTTTATTATTGTAGAAATAAAACTATATCTATTCGCACCGAATTAGAATGTTATTTTTTATACTATTCAATTATGTATATATTTACTTACCAATTGTAATTTTATAGACAGTTCAATAACAAGATTTTTTTTAATATTTATTAAATTTATTTAGCAGTTTAATGTTTCAAAATTTTAATTTTATCTATATTCGATAATTTATATTTGTAAGTTTCCCATGTGGAGTGCTTCCGTAGTAAAATTAGAACTAGTAAATTAAGCATCTCCATTCTATGTTTATAACATTCGTTGTTCTCATCGAAGAATAAATTGTATTTTTGGTGCAACTTACGCATTGCTCAACAACAAATGTTTTTATGTTTTTTATAGCTTTATTTGTTACAAAAATTTTTTCGAAGACTTTTATATGAATTTTACAAACTTCAAAAAATAAGTCTGATGGAGCGCACAAACTTCCAAAGTCGGAATCTTTTTTATAATTTTTTTTATTAAACGTTTTATTAGAGAGATGCACTACAATTTTTAAATTCACACTTATTTATTTTACAGCAACCACGACCTATGTGTAACTCACTTTTACTAGAACACTAAAAATTTTGAACCATTTCAAATATAAACACAAAATGCGATGAGTTAAAATAACGGTAAATCAAAATCTTTACGTATTTTTTCTATATTTTTACCATAGTAACTAAATGTAAATATAATTTGCAGTAAAAATTTTTTAAAAATAATGCTTAAAAATTACTACTAATTTTAACCTTTAATTACAGTATTTAATTAATGTATGTAATAATTAAGTGATTATTTTCATAATTTGCTAGTTTTATATCTCTGTAAATATCTAATTCTAAAAATTTATATAATAAAGGTCTTTTACTTCGGTGCGAATCGATATAGTTTCATTTCTACAACAATAAAACACGTATTCTTACCTTACAATAATACAAACGGTAACATTATCTTTTCCACAGGTTATTTTCTCATACATTTTGTGAAAACAAAACTTCTTTTAGTTAGTTTGCTTTTGATTCGGCAATATATGTACCCATACATGCACACGTATACACGCATATAAGAATGAATTGCTGAGAGATGAGAATAATACGTTCTCTGAGTATAAAAAGTTCTCTGAGTACAATAAGTGGCAGTAGCCGTACGACCATCGACAAATTTGGCACTGGCAGTACAATGTATGGCAGTGCAACATCTTTATATGTTTATAGTCTTTGCTACAACGGCTAAGCACTGAAGAATTTCTGTGATGACAGACATTTTGAAAATTATGCTTGTTATCCTACATCTAACAATATTGACGGTAACGTTAGACTTTCTTAACAGTTTACTTAAGTTTACTTCACCCTGCATTCGTTCATCAATATCGTTCCAAAAATTTACTTCATCCTTAAATCATATCAATTGAAAAGTCAATACAAATCATCAGGGTATGTTAGAAGTGTTATGACAACTGCAGTAATAGTGCCCATGAAAATTT
>JABZEU010000309.1:0-11395 GCA_014635995.1 Sarcophaga peregrina
AAGGAATATTGTTGAAAGGTGCAAAGCGTACTAAGTAAGTTTTAGACGCATTATTGGATTTAAAGGCTTGCACTGCACTCCGTAGAAAACCGCCGTTACCACCAAAAATTATGTCAGTCTGGAGGTCAAGCGCAGGTGCTACTATGGTTTGAATAAGTAATTGAGTAGCGGAGACCTCTCGTATGACAAAACTAGTACATTACAAGACGCTCATCTACCCCGTGCCTTTATTGCGCAGAAGCATGGAATACTGGTGTTTTCGAGAGAAAATGACCAATTAACTGAGTAAGTGTTAAAAAATGCGCACCGTGCTTAGCAACGTCTGTCAATCCACCGTTTCAAGAACTGATAAATCCAAGATACATATTTATTTTTTCAGACCATTTATAAATTACTGGTGTTTGGTAATGGTGGACAGTTCTAGCCAGGATGGAAAAGTTGGTACAATTGTACTTTTTTAGCACTATTTGGAAGTCCAAAACACCATAGCACCTCAATGATTTATTTAACACAAGAGGTGTGCGCAAGACATATAAAATTACACACTATTGCATTTTTCTCAAGACCGAATATTTGATTGTAGCTGCATATATAAATAAGTGTGATGCAAAAAGAGTGTAAAAAAAAAAACAACTGCGCTCGTAAACCTTGTACAACAGTATAAAAGAGAGTTGTGTGAAGCGTGCAACAAAAATTTTGTACTGTTCATTAGAGTCACAACCTACATTCTTTTTTGCTCTCGGCGACCGAACATCTTCGTCGACGCCAGCATTGCCAGTAACTTTTTTAAACTTATTATTTTTGGGGAATTTTTTCTTTAATAAAAATATTAAAACCAAAAACAATTCATACAAAACAGACTATTTTTGTAATTATTTAATCTTTTCTTCTATTTGATTCAAGAAATTGTTAATCAATATTTGAATGATTATTATTTCTGGGGAAAATTTTTTTTGAGTTTATGGCGAAAGCAAGGATATTTTGTTTTTTATCGCAATTTTATTTACATTTTCCATAATACTTTTTTTATTTTTTGTTTTGCCACTGAAAAATTGTTTTAAATTATTACATTTAAATCACCCGAGCACGTAAAATCGTAACCTACTCACAACCAGTGATGCAAACTCTTAGGACACAATACGCATGAACAAAAATGAAAAAGGCTAAAAAGGGCTAAATACAAAAATTTCGTTTTCAGTAAAAAAAAGCGCAGAAAGTCGGCTAAAAGTAAAAAGTCTTTTCAGATAAAAACACCACAATTTTTAAACAAAACAATTTATTAATCGATATTATTGCTTTTGAGATCATTTTACGTTCAATAGAATTAAGATACAAGATTATTTTCAAATAGAATTTACATTACAATCTTTCAAAGTGGTCATGTGTAAATATGGTTTGTACTTCTTGCTCATCCTCTTCTTCATTCATAAATCACTTTCTATATGGTATTGAGACTTGACTGTTTCAAGTATTTATATGGAAAAAATGATGAATGAATTGCAATATATAACGATAGCGCAGCCTGACGTTTCTTTTCCACCTAATTATTAGGTACATACAACTTTAAACTTTCAGCAAAGCTTGTGTTTCCGGTACTTTTGGTAATTCTATGTTAATAATAAAGAGAAAACAAGAAACAGAAGAAAAAAGGTTCGGCCACATTGGGTTTACAATTCGACATTGCCTGAAAACATAAGATAATATTGCCATACAGAGGAAAAGCGGGCAAAAAGGACTAAACAAAAATACTGAAAAGCTCTGAATAGCGCGGTTTTAGTTTAGAGCTAAACATTTTTTTTCACATTAAAGTTACTTCAAAAAGGGCTAAATCTAGGCCGAAAAGGGCTAAGTTGGCATCACTGCTCACAACCATGAATAAGAAAGGTCCGATCAAGACAGATTTATATCAGGTAGGCGTTTTATTACAATAAGTACAACACTACAAAACAACAGGCATTATTTGTTTTTTCGATATTCTATCTGTCAAAAACAACTGACTAAAGAATGACGATGGGAAGAAAAAATAAAAAAATAAATTTTTCTTCTTCTCTAAAATAATAGAAAATTTTAAAAAATCTTTCCAAACTTTTGACATAATAAGAAAACACGAAAATGGTTTAAAAAGAAAAAAGAAGAAAATATACAAACTGCGCTAATAGAAAAGGCGAAATTAATTATCAAAACAAAATACACAAAAAACCAAAATTTTTGACATTATTACTTGCATCAGCTGTTCATTATTCTTACCTGATATAAATCTGCCTTGGTCCGAATGTTTTGCTCTTTGTTTGCTCGCGAGCATTGCCATTTAAACTTTTTATTTCTTGGGAAAAACTTTTTTAAACTACTACTTTTTTTACACTACTGATATTCGCATGGCAATACTGAAAATGTAGCTTCAGTAAGCATAGCATAGAGAAATACACATTTCGGTGCACTCGTAAAATCAAGATCAACAGAAAAGAGTACACTACAGTATTGCATTCGGTGAAGGGTACACAAGTCGAATGTCTTGTGCACACCTCTATTTAGCACTATTGAAAAATGTTCTCTACTTTATTACATCACTCAAATATTCTGTTTCATCAGTGTATAATTTTTTTTTCGTTTCTTTTGCATATGGCAACTCGTTGCTAACTTGACATAGAGTTATAAAAGGAATATTATCCGTTCCACATTCTTCCGCAAATGTAGAAAGGATATTTTTATACCAAATTTAATACAAATCAAAGGGACATATGACTGTTTCCTTTGACTGTCTCTAATCTAACCAAACAAGGATTTATTGGAGTCATTTAATTAGTGTTGCTACAATTTTGAAATAACGAATATATATGCTGGTACAAAATTTATAATAAATAGTGATTTAAAATTTAGTTCTCATAAACTTTTTTATTTCTTATAGTTAAGTATTATAATACGTTCGTAAGTTTACCTATTATAAAGTGCTTTTCATAATTATAGCACCACCTGCACTTCAATAATAACAAACAATGAATTGTCTTCAGGTCATATTCTCTGATGAAAAAAGTGGAACTTAGATAGACCAGATGGCTATCGATACTACTGTCGTGACCTTAGAAATTCAAATTTTGGGGATATATTCTATTGTTGGGGGGGTTATTCCTTTAAGTGGTTGCCTCGAATTTCAGTTTCTATCTACGCGAATGTATAGTACAGAGTACATTATTGTTCTTAGCTGTAGTTTGCTCCTCTTCTTGAGAGAAAATAATGAAAAAAATATATTTTACAACAGGACAATGTCAGAATTCATGTCAACAGACAGAGGATGGAATGGTTCTGTAAACAATATATTGTGTAATATAGTGACCAGCTTACTCTCCTGAATATTATTGAAAACGTTTTCCCAACGAATTCTCATTCTTGTCCGAAGATTATATTCAAAATAACAGACAATTTACCAGTACTGAAAATTTGAGATTAAAAATTATCGAAGAGTAGATGAAATAGACGGAGAAATATTAAATAATCTTTATAAGAATATCAAAGACCGAATATTTACTTTAATAAGGGAGGTTACTAAGTTTTAAGTATAAATATTTTTGGTAAATAAAGCTTCTTATTGAACAAAATGAGACTGGTGCTATAATTTTGCAAAGACTAAAACCTTAATTTTTATACTGAAGTCAAAATTGAGCTAACAATTTGATAAATTTACTGTTATTTTTGTTCTTTTACATTAATACTACAGACAATAAAATGAATTGTCATTTATATTTTTATTAATTTGTAATAAAAAAAGTTTAAAAAGGAAAAAGTGAACTTAGTACAATCGATCTGAAAAAAGTACAATTTTTGTGAACGTTAGTACAATTAGTTAAGACCAATTTCCCATCCCTGGTGCTAGCAATGGCTTGAATGTTTATATATGGGAAAGGAAACGCTAAGTCAGAAAATGTTGTTAAAATAATTAATACCGCCTAGAAGCGGTGCTTATTCAGTGACATACTTCGCCAATTTTTATTAGATTATAGAACCATTCAACACGTCCTATTATATGAAGCAGTTTTTTAGTGCAGATGTGCATTAAGTTCAAAATTCTGTACTTCACAGAAAATTCTCAAACGAACGAATATCTAAACTTTGCCTGTTGTTTATGCAAACTGAAATTCTGATTAGAGGTGTACGTTTCTTTTTGAAAATAAGTTTTTTAAATATTCGTTCCAAAAATGCGTTGTTCTTAAGTTATGTTTTATTGAATATGTGAAAATGGCTAGTATATTCTTTAAGATGTAAACGTCTATTGATGAAAGCGTTTCTCATGTTGAATAATTTCTTAAGTCATTCCACATGTTAAAATATTTTTATTAAAGAAAAAAAGCTCGTTAATATTTAATGATGTCGATATTTATCAACATGAGGGGCTAATGGAGACTATTTAATTTTTTTTATAATATAAATTTTATTTTATTACATTAATTCTTTTCTTATAAACATTAGAGTGTTCAGTTTTGTGAAAAAGTAAAGAAAATAGGATTCTCTTGCGTAATAACAACAATGCAATTTGATAAAAGAAAACTGGCAAACATAGCCTGACGTAATTTAGTTGAACGTTTTAAAGAAACTCATTTCCATACTGGTCCGTCAATCGTTCATTCTTCTGAAATCATATATTTATGCATTAAAACGAATTTATATTTTGTGTTAAGTACAGTATAGTCTACATTTTAAAATATTACGTACTGATTTACGATAAATGTGATTTAAGGTGGATCAAATATTTTTTATTTAAGTAAACTATTTTTTTTGAACGTCCCCGGCCTCACAATAACCCACCCTCACCCAACCTCCCATTACGTAGGGACACGTACACAGTACAGTCCGGACTGTAGCGGGTAAGGGAAAAGTTATGGCAACGACAACATAAAACAGCTACAGAATTAATCACAAGCTGAATAAGATAACAATAAATCGGCAAGAACGAAAATACATTTTTAATGCCAGCATATAAGCTACGTTTTATATTACAAACACTACAATTAAAATCTATAAAATCATAATGTAAGTTAAAATCATTACATAATATACATACATATATGGTATATTATGAACATACATATTTTAAATTTTATTTGGTTATGCCAAGAGCGAACTTACTGTTGCTGGAGAATTTAATTTAACCACGCACGGCAGAACAGCTAAACCTCCTTTTTGTACCACGACACGTGAATTGTTTTTAGTGGCAAATTGTGATCGGCCACCATTTGTAAAGAGATTTTGTGGAGAAGAATTTTTTCCCATATCTAAAAATAAAAAAGGATTTTTGTTAAAATTGTGATATTTTCTAAATCTCAAATAATTATGTCTATAATTTCACGTACGCTAAAAATGTTAGTGTTCTCAAAAAGGTTCACTAAAACCCAATTTTCTTCGTTGTGTACTGATCTTTTCAGTGTACTTCGTACACAAACGCTAAAAAATAGTGTTTGTGAACCCTGCTGAGTACGTTATGTTGGAGTGTGCGTTCATTTGTTGTGTACGTAATGTGTATGCGTACAAGTTCACAAACATTTAAATGAAAGTTAAAAGTATTTTATTAGCTAAGCTGTGGTCACACTGAAAAAATTTTTGCTTCAAATATGTTTACCCGTATTTGCATTAAATTTTTCAGTAGTTAGTTTACTGGTCACATTGACGGTAAATATTTGAGAAAATTAATTTTCCTAAATAACAATGAAACAGTATCAAATACAGTTTGGAGCAAACATCTTTTTCCCTGCGGCCAGACCGAAATTAATATTTTTGTTTTCTCATAAACAAAATTTTTGTCATCAGAAAAAGAGAAACAAACGAAAAATGATCAAAAATAAAACAGAAACTTTACAGAACAAATAAACAAATTTGTTTTATTAGAATTACAGAATTAAAAAATTAAAGCATAAATAAATAAATAAATAATTAAGTTGCGGAGCAACTTCTATGTTAATTTTAGAAGAAGGCGCTAATTCGAAAGAAAAAATACAGCTGTTTAATTGTTTTCTTTTCGATATCAGTGTTGACAACTGAATTGCGCTTAAACGATAAATAATAATAAAAAAAAAGTTCTTTCAAAGAGTTTTCAATTGAGTATTAAAATTGAACCATTCGTCTATTAAACAAAAATTATGATCTTTACCTGATTTTTTTACAATATTACAATTTATAGTAGGTTAATCAATTTTTTTTTCATATAACCTTCTGTAGCATATTACATGTAACTCTTCTTTAGCACAAATTTGCTTTGCTAAAAAATGTTATAAAATTAATACTTTTCTGTTCAGGCTCATAATAAACTAATGGATCAATTCTTTAAATAAACCTGTCGAAGGTCTACACTATTTTTTAATTTCTACTTTTCTTATAAAGTTTATTATTAAAAGTGGACAACACTGCTTGCAACATCTGTTATTTGCTATTACAAAATTTTTGCAAGATCAAAAATTTATTTCCTTCAAAAGAGAAGAAAATATTTGACGCGGGTGGTTACAAAAAAAAAAAAACAAAAGAAAAAACAGAATTTGCAAGCAAACAAATTTATTTTCCCGAAATCTTGTTTGCACCCCTAAAATATTTTATGGTCACACTAGAGCAAAGAAAAAATGATGTTCTACTTCAAATATTTACTGGCTAAACACAATGATTAGTGTACGGTATTTTTTCGAACACTACATTTAAAGCCTGTTACCAATTGTGCAGTGTGCTTTTATTTGACGGATGTATGCATGAATAAGAACCAGTTCCTCATAATTGTACTGCATTACGTCATATTGGTTTTAGAGCGAATAGTACGCCTGAAACTAGCCTAAGTTTCTGCTATTCAGATGAATTTTTAGATATATTTTGTGGCGGAATTGGAGCAGTATTTGATTGTTCATTCAAACAACAGCACTTGTTTCCATCCATAGCATGAATTGAATCCTTCACGTGGGTGTCGGCTGGTAAAGGTGGTTGTCCGATAAGGTGTCCTAAGCTAAGGTGGGCATCGGCAATCATATGACCTCAGGGTCTGGTGAGAGAAGGCTCCCACTATAAGATAGACTAAGGTGCTACACGGCCTGTACTAAGAGTCAGCCTGACTAGGGGCCAATCAAAAATACCCCAGCCGCTAACGCAGTATTGTGTTACCTGGCGACTTCAATGTTTAATAAGCCCTACCTCGAATAGACCTTCCTCTTATCCACAGTTCGTGGAACCAAAAAATGAATGAAGAAAAACAAAAAAAATACCTGAAAAACAAACCGAAACTTGGCTCCGCAAAAGATGCAGAGGTCGGGCCCCGCAAGGTGGTCTTGGTAATGTTAAGGTTGACACCGCTCCAAAACTCAGAGAACCGATGCAGCGGTGCAGGAAGCGATTAAGCGCTAGGCGAATTCTAGACAGGATTGCCAAGATTCCAGTAGACAGCCGTACGCAGCGTGAGTTGCAATCACTGACCTGGGCCAAAGATAAGCGTGATGAGTTAGAGAAAATGTCGGACGTGAATGTAGCCGTCAAAATCCAGTGGCCTTCGCAAGGCGATGCACCAGGTGCTGAAAACTGCATGCATGGATATGGTGGTTGTAGATCCCTCAGATCCAGACGTAAATATTACTCTGTCAAAGTGGAGGCTAGTAGAAGATGCCCTCGCGGACGTGTCTTTTAGAAGTAATGGAGGAGAATCCGGGACCGATTCCAGTTTATCGGGTGTGTGCCTGGCACCAAGGACACTTGAAATTAGTAGCGAGTGCCGACAAAAGAGCCTTGAATCTCTGGATCCAAGAATCGAGATCTATAGCGAACACGGTTTCTGAATTAGGGTTCAAAAAAAGCTGGTTCATGCTAAATTTGTAGGTAGAAATTAACTTAATAGCATATTTCCTTCCTTCTTTCAGTAATAAATACCTAACTACGATTTCGACGGATGTCAATGGTAAGCATTGGATCTGCTCAAGCTATACGGCACATGACCCAACCGATTATCCACCACCAGATCCAGTGAAAAGACTGGTCACCGAGCCAAGTTAATCTGCTGATTGGGTGTGATTTCAATGTTCTGCGTACTATATGAGGCAGCATGGACAGGGATAGTCACTCTTTTATTTTATTATCTCTTCTGATTTGTATGGTATGCAATTTGGGTAGTACGGATATAACCATTGCCTTAAAGAATAGTTATGATAACGTCAGAGTTTCGAAAGTTTTGGAGGAGCATTTCTTCTCTAACCATAGATGCATTAATATTTCTCTTGATAGGAGACAAAGTATAAATGGGATTAGGAATTCTATGAACACGAATTGGGATCTTTATTATCGTTTTATCAATATGGGACTTGAAGCCTCTGTAGCTGGTTTTATAAAGTTCATAACAGGAGCTTTTAAGAGATCGCGTCCAAAATTGGTTAGAAAGGGGGGAGGGGCGCAAACCCCACTGCCCCTAGGTGATTACAAGAAGAATGTGAGACGCGCCAAGTGAGATTCGTGGAGAAGCTCCTGTAGAATTTGGAAACTATCAACGGAACCTCTAGATTAAGGAAGATTCTCGCAAGAAGATCCTCCGTACTACAAAGGATGGATGGTTGGAGAATCAACTCCGAAAGGGAGCCTGTTGTGAATCACATTTGCTATTGAGACAAAGCTCATTATGCGAACGACTGTTTCATAAAGTGGTTTGCAGGAGCGCTAATATTCAATTATGTCAATCAAATGGGAATAGATGGATTTAAACCGTTTAAATCCCCGGGACTTTTTACTGAATCACATTATGTTATTTATGGAGATGTTTTCTGACAGTGTTCGGTGAAACCATATACTATCGGATTGGTGCTAGGTGGAAATCTTCTATTGAGGCAACGGCATGCATATAATAGAGGAAGGTCTTTTAAGACTGCCTTACACAACGTAACGTGTAGGATAGAGAGATCGCTGGCACGAAAAGATTATTCCTTGGCTGTTTTTCTGAACATAGAAGAAACCTTCAACAATGTGGAATAAGATGCTATTTCCGTCCCACTGACAAGACTGGGTTATATACAGGAAAGCTATCAGGGAAACAAGTACTAATAGAATTAAAATAGCGCTTTTAAATGAAATAAGATAATTGATATAAAGAATTCTAGAAATCATGATAAATATCATGATGACCCTATCGAAGACGACTAAATATGTAAATTCATGGCAGAAATGCCCAATAGAGAAAACTATCAAACACGTTAAAAGCAGAAACACCTAACAAACCGTTCGATACAGTGTATGTAGACACAACTGGACCATTTCCAAGATCAATACATTGAAATGAGTACGCAGTCACATTAATATGTGATTTAACTAAATACTTAGTAACAATACCAATACCAAATAAATCGGCGATCGCAAAAGCGATATTTGAAAATTTTATACTTAACTATGGCCCAATGAAGACGTTTATTATGGACATGGGTACAGAATATAAAAATTCTGTACTAAACGAATTGTGCACTCTGTTGGAAGTCGAGAAAGTAACATCATCAGCACATCATCACCAGACCTTAGGTACAATAGAAAGAAGTCACGGAACTTTTAATGACTATGTATGTTCCTACATATCTGTAGAAAAAGATGACTGAGATGAATGGATTAGGTATTTTGCAGATTGTTTTAATACAACACCATCGACTGTACATAATTATTGTCCTTTTGATTTGTTTTTAGCAAAGTAACTTATACGAAGTTGACGATTATGCCAAAGAGGCAAAATTTAGATCAGAAGTTGCACTTAAGAGAGCAAACCATTTATTAGAAATAAATAAAATCAAGCAGAAGAATAACTATGACAAGGATATATTAGATTTTAATTTTAAAATAGGAGATTTAGTTTTACTTAGAATATTACAGGACATAAATTAGAGGGATCATATAAAGGTCCATACAAAATCAAAATATAGATTTAAGAAATATTGCAACTATAGTTGATAAGAAAATAATAAAAAAAACAAGTAGTTCATAAAAATAGACTAAGCTATATAACAAATAATTTTAATTATACATTCAATTGCCAAACGAGTAAAATAAATAGTGATCGTGTGTGGCTCTCTTCATACTTTACCGTGGGAATTATTATGGACAGCGGACGCATGTCATATGACATCCACTTGTCCCACGATAAACACACACAAAAAACCCTTTAAATATAGTTAAGTATTGATTGTACACAAACATGTGTTCTAGTATTAAGCTGAACTAAAATTGTATTAGAAGTAAGGGGTTGATTTGGAATTGCCAAATCCGTCAAAATAATTTTTCCGCACACCTTTCTAATTATTTTTGCATAAACTGATCTGTTCTTCAGCTACTGTGTACATGCCAGGCTCTTGGTCGGAGGATCTGGATGAACGTAATGCTTTTATATTAACAATCGGAAGCTCCGAGTGATGGCTGGACTAGGGGAATATGTAAAACTGTGGAAAAACTTACGTCCTGTATAAGGTCTAAGTGTGTTCATCGAGGGGACAGCCACTTCTGCCTATGAATGATACGAGCACATATTTTTATCCATTAACATTTATTTCTTACATACAACATAACAGCACCTTTTAAAAACGTTAAAAATATGAGTTCGTAGATTGCAAATACAATAAAAATAAATATGTGTTTACTTTTAAATCAATTCTTTATCCGCACTACTTTTGTGCCACTGTACTTGTACCACGTATACAACAATAAATATCACAATACGTGCTTATTCGTTTATATTTCTCTACTTACAAACTTTTCGTAAGCAACAACACTTGTTCGTTATTCCTTCTTGTAAGCACAACCCTTCTGCTCGCTTAACGCTAATAACTGTTTCTTCACACGCTACTTGTCTGCATCCAAGACTAACTGTTATAACTCATCTCGTGTCTTCACACACAACTGATTGAATTCTCACTGAATCCAACGAGACGTCGTCACACACGGCTGACGTAATTCGAACTTCATCATTGTTCGCTTTGTCTTGCCTTTTATATCGCTGAATCAGTAGTGTGATGAATGCTCTCGTAGGAGAATGTACATGTACTTGTTTTTGTTTGTTTACTTCTTTGTTCCTGCACGATGTTGTTTGGTATATTTTTTTCTTATTCGTTGATCACGTGATCAAGTGCATTGTTTGTTTTTGGAGCTTTTATCATTTCATACATGATTAAGTCCATTGTGTTGTTTTTGGAGCTTTTATTTATTATTTTAACAACACCATTTCTACTTTCGTAACAATACTTATATGTAAAAGTGCGTCTTAAAATTAAACTCAGTAAACTAAAAATATATAATCATCCTAACTGCTCAAAAACGGCCCTCTTGAAAGCGATGCTCATACGAAAATTCTTTATAACTGGAACGAGAGCATATTATCGTGTTAACATGAATCTCTATCCAATTGCCAAAGACTTCAAAAGCAAAC
>JABZEU010000031.1:0-16791 GCA_014635995.1 Sarcophaga peregrina
ATCTTTCGGCAAACAATTTCCTGGGGAAATAAATCGACGACTTAAATTTTGCTACAGGAAATCTAGCGACAACATAATTTTCTATAGTGAAATCTATCGACGAGTATTTTTTTGTAGGAAATCAAATGAACAAATATAATTTTCTATAGGAATTTTTTTCTACATACATTTAGCGACAAAATCATTTTCTCTCGAACTTGTTCTAGAAATCTAGCGACAAAATCATTTTCTACAGGAAATCTATCGACAAAACATAATTTTCTATAGTAAAAAACTATCGACGAATAATTTTCTGTAGAAATCAAACGACAATATAATTTTCTATAGGAATTTTTTTTTTACATACATTTAGCGACAAAATCATTTTCTCGAACTTTTCAGGAAATCTAGCGACAACATAATTTGCTGTAGGAAATCTATCGACAACATCATTTTCTATTGGAAATCTATCGACAAAATATTTTCTGAAAAATCAAAAGACAATATAATCATCTAAAACTACGAAAATATCATTTTCCTCAAACTTTGGTTCGGGCAATCGTAGCGACTTCAGGCAATTGCAGGAGGAAATATATCAGCAACTTGCAGTTTTCCTATAGGAAATATCTCGACAACATAATTTTCAATAGTAAATCTCCTCAAATAATTTTCTGTAGGGAATTCAAACGACATATATTTTCTATAGAAAATTTTTTCTTCATACATCTACGAAAAAAATCATTTTCTCATACTATTCTGGAAATATAGCGACATCACAATTTGCAGTAGGAAATCTATCGGCAACATCATTTTCTGTCGGAAATATATCGACGACTTAATTTTCTATAGTAAATCTGTCGACGAAGTAATTTTCTGTAGGAAATCAAATGACAATATATTTTTCTATAGGAATTTTTTTCATACATCTAACGAAAATATACAGTTTTCTCAAAACTTTTCTGGAAATCTAGCGACTTCACACAATTTGCAGTAGGAAATCTATCAGCAACATCATTTTCTTAGGAAATACTCGACAACATAATTTTCAATAGTAAATCTATCAAATAATTTTCTGTAGGAATTCAAACGACAATATATTTTTCTATAGAAAATTTTTTCTTCATACATCTACGAAAAAATCATTTTCTCATACTATTCTGGAAATCTAGTGACATCACAATTTGCAGTAGGAAATCTATCGGCAACATCATTTTCTGTCGGAAATATATCGACGACTTAATTTTCTATAGTAAATCTGTCGACGAAGTAATTTTCTGTAGGAAATCAAATTACAATATATTTTTCTATAGGAATTTTTTCTTTATACACACCACGCGAACCGAATCATTTTCTCGAATTTTTCTAGAAATCTAGCGACAACACAATTTATTGTAGCAACTCTATCGGCAACATCATTTTCTATAGGAAATCTATCGAAAACATAATTTTCTATAGTTAATCTATCGACGAAATAATTTTCTGTAGGAAATCAAACGACAATATATTTTTCTATAGGAAATTTTTTCTTCATACATCTAACGAAAAAAATCATTTCTCAAACTATTCTGGAAATCAGCGACATCACAATTTGCAGTATGAAATCTATCGACAATATCATTTTCTATTGGAAATATATCGACGAAATAATTTTCTGGAGAAAATCAAACGACAATGTATTTTCTATATGAAATTTTTTTGTTCATACAACTTGCTACAAAAGAATTTTCTCGAACTTTTCAGGAATTCTAGCGACAACATAATTTGCTGTAGGAAATCTATCGACCACATCATTTTCTATAGGAAAACTATCGACGAAATAATTTTCTGTAGGAAATCAAACGACAATATAATTTTCTAAAGGATTTTTTTCTACATACATTTAGCGACAACATAATTTGCTGTAGGAAATCTATCGACAACATCATTTTCTATTGGAAATCTATCGACAAAATAATTTTCTGAAGAAAATCAAAAGACAATATAATTATCTATATGGAAATTTTTTTTCTAACGAAAAAATCATTCTCTCAAACTATTCTGGAAATCAGCGACATCACAATTTGCAGTAGGAAATCTATCGGCAACATCATTTTCTGTCGGAAATATATCGAGGACGTAATTTTCTATAGTAAATCTGTATACGAAGTAATTTTCTATAGGAAATCAAATGACAATATATTCTTCTATAGGAATTTTTTCTTCTTATATCTAATGAAAAAATCATTTTCTCAAACTATTCTGGAAATCCAGCGACATCACAATTTGCAGTAGGAAATCTATCGGCAACATCATTTTCTGTCGGAAATATATCGACGAGGTAATTTTCTATGGTAAATCTGTCGACGAAGTACTTTTCTGTGGGAAATCAAATGACAATATATTTTTCTATAGGAATTTTTTTCTTCATACACCACCCGACCAAATCATTTTCTCGAGCTTTTCTAGTAATCTAGTGACAACACAATTTATTGTAGTAAATCTATCGGCAACATCATTTTTATAGGAAATCTATCGAAAACATAATTTTCTATAGGAAATCTATCGACGAAATAATTTTCTGTAGGAAACCAAACCACAATATAATTTTCTATAGGAAATTTTTTTCTACATACATTTAGCGACAAAATCATTTTCTCGAACTTTTCTAGAAATCTATCAACAACATCACTTTTTACAGGAAATCTACCAACAACATTATATTCTATAGTAAATCTATCCACGAAATAATTTTCTGTAGGAAATCTATCGACAACAAAATTTTATATAGTAAAACTATTGGCAATATAATTTTCTGTATGAAATCTAACGACAACATAATTTTCTATAGAAAAATTTTTCTTCATACAACTAGCGACAAAATCATTTTCTCGAACTTTTGTACAAATCTAGCGACAACATAATTTGCTGTTGGAAATCTATCAGCAACATCAGTTTCTATAGGAAATCTATCGAAAACATAATTTTCTCAAACTATTCTGAAAATCAGCGACATCACAATTTGCAGTAGGAAATCTTTCGGCAACACCATTTTCCGTGGGAAATATATCGACGACTTAATTTGCTATCAGGAAATCTAGCGACAACATAATTTGCTGTAGGAAATCTATCGACAACATTATTTTCTATTGGAAATCTATCGACAAAATAATTTTCTGAAGAAAATGAAAAGACAATATAATTATCTATAGGAAATTTTTTTTCTAACGAAAAAAGGAAATCTATCGACGAAATAATTTTCTGTAGGAAACCAAACCACAATATAATTTTCTATAGGAAATTTTTTTCTACATACATTTAGTGACAAAATCATTTTCTCGAACTTTTCTAGAAATCTATCGACAATATCATTTTCTACAGGAAATCTATCGAGAACATAATTTTCTATAGTAAATCTATCGACGAAGTAATTTTTTGTAGGAAATCAAATGACAATATAATTTTATAAGGAATTTTTTCTACATACATTTAGCGACAAAATCATTTTCTCGAACTTTTCTAGAAATCTAGCAACAACATCATTTTCTACAGGAAATCTATCGAAAACATAATTTTCTATAGTTAATCTATCGACGAAATAATTTTCTGTAGGAAATCAAACGACAATATATTTTTCTATAGGAAATTTTTTCTTCATACATCTAACGAAAAAATCATTTTCTCAAACTATTCTGGAAATCAGCGACATCACAATTTGCAGTATGAAATCTATCGACAATATCATTTTCTATTGGAAATATATCGACGAAATAATTTTCTGGAGAAAATCAAACGACAATGTAATTTTCTATATGAAATTTTTTGTTCATACAACTTGCTACAAAAGAATTTTCTCGAACTTTTCAGGAATTCTAGCGACAACATAATTTGCTGTAGGAAATCTATCGACCACATCATTTTCTATAGGAAAACTATCGACGAAATAATTTTCTGTAGGAAATCAAACGACAATATAATTTTCTATAGGAATTTTTTTTCTACATACATTTAGCGACAAAATCATTTTCTCGAACTTTTCAGGAAATCTAGCGACAACATAATTTGCTGTAGGAAATCTATCGACAACATCATTTTCTATTGGAAATCTATCGACAAAATAATTTTCTGAAGAAAATCAAAAGACAATAATTATCTATAGGAAATTTTTTTTTCTAACGAAAAAATCATTCTCTCAAACTATTCTGGAAATCAGCGACATCACAATTTGCAGTAGGAAATCTATCGGCAACATCATTTTCTGTCGGAAATATATCGAGGACGTAATTTTCTATAGTAAATCTGTCGACGAAGTAATTTTCTGTAGGAAATCAAATGACAATATATTTTCTATAGGAATTTTTTCTTCTTACATCTAATGAAAAAATCATTTTCTCAAACTATTCTGGAAATCCAGCGACATCACAAATTGCAGTAGGAAATCTATCGGCAACATCATTTTCTGTCGGAAATATATCGACGAGGTAATTTTCTATGGTAAATCTGTCGACGAAGTACTTTTCTGTGGGAAATCAAATGACAATATATTTTCTATAGGAATTTTTTTCTTCATACACCACCCGACAAATCATTTTCTCGAACTTTTCTAGTAATCTAGCGACAACACAATTTATTGTAGTAAATCTATCGGCAACATCATTTTTATAGGAAATCTATCGAAAACATAATTTTCTATAGGAAATCTATCGACGAAATAATTTTCTGTAGGAAACCAAACCACAATATATTTTCTATAGGAAATTTTTTTCTACATACATTAGCGACAAAATCATTTTCTCGAACTTTTCTAGAAATCTATCAACAACATCACTTTCTACAGGAAATCTACCAACAACATAATATTCTATAGTAAATCTATCCACGAAATAATTTTCTGTAGGAAATCTATCGACAACAAAATTTTATATAGTAAAACTATTGGCAATATAATTTTCTGTATGAAATCTAGCGACAACATAATTTTCTATAGAAAAATTTTTCTTCATACAACTAGCGACAAAATCATTTTCTCGAACTTTTGTACAAATCTAGCGACAACATAATTTGCTGTTGGAAATCTATCAGCAACATCATTTTCTATCAGTTTCTATGGGAAATCTATCGAAAACATCATTTTCTCAAACTATTCTGAAAATCAGCGACATCACAATTTGCAGTAGGAAACCTTTCGACAACATCATTTTCCGTGGGAAATATATCGACGACTTAATTTGCTAAAGTAAATCTGTCAACGAAGTAATTTTCTGTAGGAATTCAAATGACAATATAATTTTCTATAGGAATTTTTTCTCTTATTCTAACGAACAAATCATTTTCTCAAACTATTCTGGAAATCCAGCGACATCACAATTTGCAGTAGGAAATCTATCGGCAACATCATTTTCTGTCGGAAATATATCGACGAGGTAATTTTCTATGGTAATCTGTCGACGAAGTAATTTTCTGTGGGAAATCAATGACAATATATTTTCTATAGGAATTTTTTTCTTCATACACCACCCGACAAATCATTTTCTCGAACTTTTCTAGTAATCAAGCGACAACACAATTTATTGTAGTAAATCTATCGGCAACATCATTTCTATAGGAAATCTATCGAAATTTTATATAGTAAAACTATTGGCAATATAATTTTCTGTATGAAATCTAACGACAACATAATTTTCTATAGAATAATTTTTCTTCATACAAATAGCGACAAAATCATTTTCCTATTTTCTCGAACTTTTGTACAAATCTAGCGACAACATATTTTGCTGTTGGAAGTCTATCAGCAACATCAGTTTCTATAGGAAATCTATCGAAAACATAATTTTCTCAAACTATTCTGAAAATCAGCGACATCACAATTTCCAGTAGGAAATCTTTCGGCAACACCATTTTCCGTGGGAAATATATCGACGACTAATTTTCTATAGTAAATCTATCGACAACATAATTTGCTGTAGGAAATCTATCGACAACATCATTTTCTATTGGAAATCTATCGACAAAATAATTTTCTGAAGAAAATCAAAAGACAATATAATTATCTATAGGAAATTTTTTTTCTAACGAAAAATCATGTTCTCAAACTATTCTGGAAAACAGCGACATCACAATTTGCAATAGGAAATCTATCGCAACATCATTTTCTGTCGGAAATATATCGACGACTTAATTTGCTATCAGGAAATCTAGCGACAACATAATTTTCTATAGTAAATCTATCGACGAAGTATTTTTTTGTAGGAAATCAAATGACAATATAATTTTATATAGGAATTTTTTTCTACATACATTTAGCGACAAAATCATTTTCTCGAACTTTTCTAGAAATCTAGCGACAACATCATTTTCTACAGGAAATCTATCGAAAACATAATTTTCTATAGTAAATCTATCGACGAAATAATTTTCTGTAGGAAATCAAACGACAATATAATTTTCTATAGGATTTTTTTTTTACATACATTTAGCGACAAAATCATTTTCTCCTCGAACTTTCAGGAAATCTAGCGACAACATAATTTGCTGTAGGAAATCTATCGACAACATCATTTTCTATTGGAAATCTATCGACAAAATAATTTTCTGAAGAAAATCAAAAGACAATATAATCATCTAACGAAAATATCATTTTCTCAAACTTTTCTGGAAATCTAGCGACTTCACAATTTGCAGTAGGAAATCATCAGCAACATCATTTTCTATAGGAAATATCTCGACAACATAATTTTCAATAGTAAATCTCTCAAATAATTTTCTGTAGGAATTCAAACGACAATATATTTTTCTATAGAAAATTTTTTGTTCATACATCTACGAAAAAAATCATTTTCTCATACTATTCTGGAAATATAGCGACATCACAATTTCCAGTAGGAAATCTATCGGCAACATCATTTTCTGTCGGAAATATATCGACGACCTAATTTTCTATAGTAAATCTGTCGACGAAGTAATTTTCTGTAGGAAACCAAATTACAATATATTTTTTTTGGAATTTTTTTCTTTATACACCACGCGACCGAATCATTTTCTCGAATTTTTCTAGAAATCTAGCGACAACACAATTTATTGTAGCAACTCTATCGGCAACATCATTTTCTATAGGAAATCTATCGAAAACATAATTTTCTATAGTTAATCTATCGACGAAATAATTTTCTGTAGGAAATCAAACGACAATATATTTTTCTATAGGAAATTTTTTCTTCATACATCTAACGAAAAAATCATTTTCTCAAACTATTCTGGAAATCAGCGACATCACAATTTGCAGTATGAAATCTATCGACAATATCATTTTCTATTGGAAATATATCGACGAAATAATTTTCTGGAGAAAATCAAACGACAATGTAATTTTCTATATGAAATTTTTTTGTTCATACAACTTGCTACAAAAGAATTTTCTCGAACTTTTCAGGAATTCTAGCGACAACATAATTTGCTGTAGGAAATCTATCGACCACATCATTTTCTATAGGAAAACTATCGACGAAATAATTTTCTGTAGGAAATCAAACGACAATATAATTTTCTATAGGATTTTTTTTCTACATACATTTAGCGACAAAATCATTTTCTCGAACTTTTCAGGAAATCTAGCGACAACATAATTTGCTGTAGGAAATCTATCGACAACATCATTTTCTATTGGAAATCTATCGACAAAATAATTTTCTGAAGAAAATCAAAAGACAATATAATTATCTATTGGAAATTTTTTTTTCTAACGAAAAAATCATTCTCTCAAACTATTCTGGAAATCAGCGACATCACAATTTGCAGTAGGAAATCTATCGGCAACATCATTTTCTGTCGGAAATATATCGAGGACGTAATTTTCTATAGTAAATCTGTATACGAAGTAATTTTCTATAGGAAATCAAATGACAATATATTCTTCTATAGGAATTTTTTCTTCTTATATCTAATGAACAAATCATTTTCTCAAACTATTCTGGAAATCCAGCGACATCACAATTTGCAGTAGGAAATCTATCGGCAACATCATTTTCTGTCGGAAATATATCGACGAGGTAATTTTCTATGGTAAATCTGTCGACGAAGTACTTTTCTGTGGGAAATCAAATGACAATATAATTTTATATAGGAATTTTTTTCTACATACATTTAGCGACAAAATCATTTACTCGAACTTTTCTAGAAATCTATCGACAACATCATTTTCTACAGGAGATCTATCGAAAACATAATTTTCTATAGTTAATCTATCGACGAAACAATTTTCTGTAGGAAATCAAACGACAATATATTTTTCTATAGGAAATTTTTTCTTTATACATCTAACGAAAAAATCATTTTCTCAAACTATTCTGGAAATCAGCGACATCATAATTTGCAGTATGAAATCTATCGACAATATCATTTTCTATTGGAAATATATCGACGAAATAATTTTCTGGAGAAAATCAAACGACAATATAATTTTCTATATGAAATTTTTTTGTTCATACAACTTGCTACAAAAGAATTTTCTCGAACTTTTCAGGAATTCTAGCGAGTTCACAATTTGCAGTAGGAAATCTATCAGCAACATCATTTTCTATAGGAAATATCTCGACAACATAATTTTCAATAGTAAATCTCTCAAATAATTTTCTGTAGGAATTCAAACGACAATATATTTTTCTATAGAAAATTTTTTCTTCATACATCTACGAAAAAATCATTTTCTCATACTATTCTGGAAATCTAGCGACATCACAATTTGCAGTATGAAATCTATCGACCACATCATTTTCTATAGGAAAACTATCGACGAAATAATTTTCTGTAGGAAATCAAACGACAATATAATTTTCTATAGGATTTTTTTTTCTACATACATTTAGCGACAAAATCATTTTCTCGAACTTTTCAGGAAATCTAGCGACAACATAATTTGCTGTAGGAAATCTATCGACAACATCATTTTCTATTGGAAATCTATCGACAAAATAATTTTCTGAAGAATATAAAATTTTGTCGTCGATAGATTTCCTACAGAAAATTATTTCGTGGATAGATTTCATACAGAAAATTATATTGCCAATAGTTTTACTATTACTATTACGATTACTTCGTCGACAGATTTACTATAGAAAATTAAGTCGTCGAAATATTTCCGACAGAAAATGATGTTGCCGATAGATTTCCTACTGCAAATTGTGATGTCGCTAGATTTCCAGAATAGTTTGAGAAAATGATTTTTTCGTTAGATGTATGAAGAAAAAATTCCTATAGAAAAATATATTGTCATTTGATTTCCTACAGAAAATTACTTCGTCGACAGATTTACTATAGAAAATTACGTCCTCGATATATTTCCGACAGAAAATGATGTTGCCGATAGATTTCCTACTGCAAATTGTGATGTCGCTAGATTTCCAGAATAGTTTGAGAAAATGATTTTTTCGTTAGATGTATGAAGAAAAAATTCCTATAGAAAAATATATTGTCATTTGATTTCCTACAGAAAATTACTTCGTCGACAGATTTACTATAGAAAATTACGTCCTCGATATATTTCCGACAGAAAATGATGTTGCCGATAGATTCCTACTGCAAATTGTGATGTCGCTGATTTCCAGAATAGTTTGAGAAAATGATTTTTTCGTTAGATGTATGAAGAAAAAATTTCCTATAGAAAAATATATTGTCGTTTGATTTCCTACAGAAAATTATTTCGTCGATAGATTAACTATAGAAAATCATGTTTTCGATAGATTTCCTGTAGAAAATGATGTTGCCGATAGAGTTACTACAATAAATTGTGTTGTCGCTAGATTTCTAGAAAAGTTCGACAAAATGATTCGGTCGCGTGGTGTATAAAGAAAAAATTCCTATAGAAAAATATATTGTAATTTGATTTCCTACAGAAAATTACTTCGTCGACAGATTTACTATAGAAAATTAAGTCGTCGAAATATTTCCGACAGAAAATGATGTTGCCGATAGATTTCCTACTGCAAATTGTGATGTCGCTAGATTTCGCAGAATAGTATGAGAAAATGATTTGATTTTGTCACTAAATGTATGTAGAAAAAAATTTCCTATAGAAAATTATATTGTCATTTGAGTTCCTACAGAAAATTACTTCGTCGACAGATTTACTATAGAAAATTAAGTCGTCGATATATTTCCGACAGAAAATGATGTTGCCGATAGATTTCCTACTGCAAATTGTGATGTCGCTAGATTTCCAGAATAGTATGAGAAAATGATTTTTTCGTTAGATGAATGAAGAAAAAATTTCCTATAGAAAAATATATTGTCGTTTGATTTCCTACAGAAAATTATTTGATAGATTTACTATTGAAAATTATGTTGTCGCGATATTTCCTATAGAAAATGATGTTGCTGATAGATTCCTACTGCAAATTGTGAAGTCGCTAGATTTCCAGAAAAGTTTGAGAAAACGATATTTTCGTTAGATGTATGAAAAAAAATTCCTATAGAAAAATATATTGTCATTTGATTTCCTACAGAAAATTACTTCGTCGACAGATTTACTATAGAAAATTACGTCCTCGATATATTTCCGACAGAAAATGATGTTGCCGATAGATTTCCTACTGCAAATTGTGATGTCGCTGTTTTCCAGAATAGTTTGAGAAAATGATTTTTTCGTTAGAAAAAAATATTTCCTATAGATAATTATATTGTCTTTTGATTTTCTTCAGAAAATTATTTTGTCGATAGATTTCCAATGGAAAATTATGTTGTCGATAGATTTCCTACAGCAAATTATGTTGTCGCTTGATTTCCTGATAGCAAATTAAGTCGTCGATATATTTCCCACGGAAAATGGTGTTGCCGAAAGATTTCCTACTGCAAATTGTGATGTCGCTGATTTACAGAATAGTTTGAGAAAATTATGTTTTCGATAGATTTCCTATAGAAACTGATGTTGCTTATAAATTTCCAAGAGCAAATTATGTTGTCGCTAGATTTGTACAAAAGTTCGAGAAAATGATTTTGTCGCTAGTTGTATGTAGAAAAATTTTTCTATAGAAAATTATGTTGTCGTTAGATTTCATACAGAAAATTATATTGCCAATAGTTTTACTATATAAAATTTTGTTGTCGATAGATTTCCTACAGAAAATTATTTCGTGGATAGATTTCCTACAGAAAATCATGTTTTCGATAGATTTCCTGTAGAAAATGATGTTGCCGATTGTGTTGTCGCTAGATTTCTAGAAAAGTTCGACAAAATGATTCGGTCGCGTGGTGTATAAAGAAAAAATTCCTATAGAAAAATATATTGTAATTTGATTTCCTACACAAAATTACTTCGTCGACAGATTTACTATAGAAAAATAAGTCGTCGAAATATTTCCGACAGAAAATGATGTTGCCGATAGATTTCCTACTGCAAATTGTGATGTCGCTAGATTTCCAGAAAAGTTTGAGAAAATGATACTTTCGTTAGATGTATGAAGAAAAAATTTCCTTTAGAAAAATATGTTGTCATTTGAATTCCTACAGAAAATTATTTGATAGATTTACTATTGAAAATTATGTTGTCGTGATATTTCCTATAGAAAATGATGTTGCTGATAGATTTCCTACTGCAAATTGTGAAGTCGCTAGATTTCCAGAAAAGTTTGAGAAAATGATACTTTCATTAGATGTATGAAGAAAAAATTTCCTTTAGAAAAATATATTGTCGTTTGATTTCCTACAGAAAATTATTTCGTCGATAGATTTACTATAGAAAATTATGTTTTCGATAGATCTCCTGTAGAAAATGATGTTGTCGATAGATTTCTAGAAAAGTTCGAGAAAATGATTTTGTCGCTAAATGTATGTAGAAAAAAATTCCTATATAAAATTATATTGTCATTTGATTTCCTACAAAAAATTACTTCGTCGATAGATTTACTATAGAAAATTATGTTTTCGATAGATTTCCTGTAGAAAATGTAATTGTCGATAGATTTCTAGAAAAGTTCGAGAAAATGATTTTGTCGCTAAATGTATGTAGAAAAAAATTTCCTATAGAAAATTATATTGTCATTTGAGTTCCTACAGAAAATTAAGAAGAAAAAATTCCTATAGAAAAATATATTGTCATTTGATTTCCTACAGAAAATTACTTCGTCGACAGATTTACTATAGAAAATTACGTCCTCGATATATTTCCGACAGAAAATGATGTTGCCGATAGATTTCCTACTGCAAATTGTGATGTCGCTTATTTCCAGAATAGTTTGAGAAAATGATTTTTTCGTTAGAAAAAAAATTTCCTATAGATAATTATATTGTCTTTTGATTTTCTTCAGAAAATTATTTTGTCGATAGATTTCCAATAGAAAATGATGTTGTCGATAGATTTCCTACAGCAAATTATGTTGTCGCTAGATTTCCTGAAAAGTTCGAGAAAATGATTTTGTCGCTTAATGTATGTAGAAAAAAAATTCCTATAGAAAATTATATTGTCGTTTGATTTCCTACAGAAAATTATTTCGTCGATAGTTTTCCTATAGAAAATGATGTGGTCGATAGATTTGCTACAGCAAATTATGTTGTCGGTAGAATTCCTGAAAAGTTCGAGAAAATTCTATTGTAGCAAGTTGTATACAAAAAAATTTCCTATAGAAAATTATATTGTCGTTTGATTTTCTCCAGAAAATTATTTCGTCGATATATTTCCAATAGAAAATGATATTGTCGATAGATTTCATACTGCAAATTGTGATGTCGCTGATTTCCAGAATAGTTTGAGAAAATGATTTTTTAGTTAGATGTATGAAGAAAAAATTTCCTATAGAAAAATATATTGTCGTTTGATTTCCTACAGAAAATTATTTCGTCGATAGATTAACTATAGAAAATCATGTTTTCGATAGATTTCCTGTAGAAAATGATGTTGCCGATTGTGTTGTCGCTAGATTTCTAGAAAAGTTCGAGAAAATGATTCGGTCGCGTGGTGTATAAAGAAAAAATTCCTATAGAAAAATATATTGTAATTTGATTTCCTACAGAAAATTTCCTCGTCGACAGATTTGTCGAAATATTTCCGACAGAAAATGATGTTGCCGATAGATTTCCTACTGCAAATTGTGATGTCGCTAGATTTCCAGAATAGTATGAGAAAATGATTTGTTCGTTAGATGTATGAAGAAAATATTGCCTATAGAAAAATATGTTGTCGTTTGAATTCCTACAGAAAATTGTTTGATAGATTTACTATTGAAAATTATGTTGTCGTGATATTTCCTATAGAAAATGATGTTGCTGATAGATTTCCTACTGCAAATTGTGAAGTCGCTAGATTTCCAGAAAAGTTTGAGAAAATGATACTTTCGTTAGATGTATGAAGAAAAAATTTCCTTTAGAAAAATATATTGTCGTTTGATTTCCTACAGAAAATTATTTCGTCGATAGATTTACTATAGAAAATTATGTTTTCGATAGATCTCCTGTAGAAAATGATGTTGTCGATAGATTTCTAGAAAAGTTCGAGAAAATGATTTTGTCGCTAAATGTATGTAGAAAAAAATTCCTATATAAAATTATATTGTCATTTGATTTCCTACAAAAAATTACTTCGTCGATAGATTTACTATAGAAAATTATGTTTTCGATAGATGTCCTGTAGAAAATGATGTTGTCGATAGATTTCTAGAAAAGTTCGAGAAAATGATTTTGTCGCTAAATGTATGTAGAAAAAAATTTCCTATAGAAAATTATATTGTCATTTGAGTTCCTACAGAAAATTACTTCGTCGACAGATTTACTATAGAAAATTAAGTCGTCGATATATTTCCGACAGAAAATGATGTTGCCGATAGATTTCCTACTGCAAATTGTGAAATCGCTAGATTTCCAGAAAAGTTTGAGAAAATGATATTTCGTTAGATGTATGAAAAAAAAATTCCTATAGAAAAATATATTGTCATTTGATTTCCTACAGAAAATTACTTCGTCGACAGATTTACTATAGAAAATTATGTTTTCGATAGATTTCCTACAGAAAATGATATTGCCGATAGATTTCCTACTGCAAATTGTGATGTCGCTGTTTTCCAGAATAGTTTGAGAAAATGATTTTTTCGTTAGAAAAAAAATTTCCTATAGATAATTATATTGTCTTTTGATTTTCTTCAGAAAATTATTTTGTCGATAGATTTCCAATAGAAAATGATGTTGTCGATAGATTTCCTACAGCAAATTATGTTGTCGCTAGATTCCAGAATAGTTGAGAAAATGATTTTTTTCGTAGATGTATGAAGAAAAAATTTCCTATAGAAAAATATATTGTCATTGATTTCCTACAGAAAATTATTTGATAGATTTACTATAGAAAATTATGTTGTCGATATATTTCCTATAGAAAATGATGTTGCTGATAGATTTCCTACTGCAAATTGTGAAGTCGCTAGATTTCCAGAAAAGTTTGAGAAAACGATATTTTCGTTAGATGTATGAAAAAAAATTCCTATAGAAAAATATATTGTCATTTGATTTCCTACAGAAAATTACTTCGTCGACAGATTTACTATAGAAAATTACGTCCTCGATATATTTCCGATAGAAAATGATGTTGTCGATAGATTTCCTACTGCAAATTGTGATGTCGCTAGATTTCCAGAATAGTTTGAGAAAATGATTTTTTCGTTAGATGAATGAAAAAAAAATTTCCTATAGAAAAATATATTGTCGTTTGAATTCCTACAGAAAATTATTTGAGAGATTTACTATTGAAAATTATGTTGTCGAGATATTTCCTATAGAAAATGATGTTGCTGATAGATTTCCTACTGCAAATTGTGAAGTCGCTAGATTTCCAGAAAAGTTTGAGAAAATGATTTTTTCGTTAGATGTATGAAGAAAAAATTTCCTATAGAAAAATATATTGTCGTTTGATTTCCTACAGAAAATTATATTGCCAATAGTTTTACTATATAAAATTTTGTTGTCGATAGATTTCCTATAGAAAATTATTTCGTGGATAGAATTACTATAGAATATTATGTTGTTGGTAGATTTCCTGTAGAAAGTGATGTTGTTGATAGATTTCTAGAAAAGTTCGAGAAAATGATTTTGTCGTTAAATGTATGTAGAAAAAAATTTCCTATAGAAAATTATATTGTGGTTTGGTTTCCTACAGAAAATTTTTCGTCAGATAAGATTTCCTATAGAAAATTATGTTTTCGATAGATTCCAATAAAAATGATGTTGCCGATAGATTTACTACAATAAATTGTGTTGTCACTAGATTACTAGAAAAGCTCGAGAAAATGATTTTGGTCGAGGTGGTATGAAGAAAAAAATTCCTATAGAAAAATTATTGTCATTTGATTTCCCACAGAAAAAGTACTTCGTCGACAGATTTACCATAGAAAATTACCTCGTCGATATATTTCCGACAGAAAATGATGTTGCCGATAGATTTCCTACTGCAATTTGTGATGTCGCTGGATTTCCAGAATAGTTTGAGAAAATGATTTTTTCATTAGATGTAAGAAGAAAAAATTCCTATAGAAAAATATATTGTCATTTGATTTCCTACAGAAAATTACTTCGTCGACAGATTTACTATAGAAAATTACGTCCTCGATATATTTCCGACAGAAAATGATGTTGCCGATAGATTTCCTGATAGCAAATTAAGTCGTCGATATATTTCCCACGGAAAATGGTGTTGCCGAAAGATTTCCTACTGCAAATTGTGATGTCGCTGATTTTCAGAATAGTTTGAGAAAATGATATTTTCGATAGATTTCCTATAGAAACTGATGTTGCTGATAGATTTCCAACAGCAAATTATGTTGTCGCTAGATTTGTACAAAAGTTCGAGAAAATGATTTTGTCGCTAGTTGTATGAAGAAAAATTTTTCTATAGAAAATTATGTTGTCGTTAGATTTCATACAGAAAATTATATTGCCAATAGTTTTACTATATAAAATTTTGTTGTCGATAGATTTCCTACAGAAAATTATTTCGTGGATAGATTTACTATAGAATATTATGTTGTTGGTAGATTTCCTGTAGAAAATGATGTTGTTGATAGATTTCTAGAAAAGTTCGAGAAAATGATTTTTGTCGTTAAATGTATGTAGAAAAAAATTCCTATAGAAAATTATATTGTGGTTTGGTTTCCTACAGAAAATTATTTCGTCGATAGATTTCCTATAGAAATGATGTTGCCGATAGATTTACTACAATAAATTGTGTTGTCGCTAGATTACTAGAAAAGTTCGAGAAAATGATTTGGTCGGGTGGTGTATGAAGAAAAAATTCCTATAGAAAAATATATTGTCATTTGATTTCCTACAGAAAATTACTTCGTCGACAGATTTACCATAGAAAATTACCTCGTCGATATATTTCCGACAGAAAATGATGTTGCCGATAGATTTCCTACTGCAAATTGTGATGTCGCTAGATTTCCAGAATAGTTTGAGAAAATGATTTTTTCGTTAGATGTATGAAGAAAAAATTCCTATAGAAAAATATATTGTCGTTGATTTCTACAGAAAATTATTTCGTCGATAGATTACTATAGAAAATTATGTTTTCGATAGATTTCCTACAGCAAATTATGTTGTCGCTAGATTCCTGAAAAGTTCGAGAAAATGATTTTGTCGCTAGTTGTATGAAGAAAAAATTCCTATAGAAAATTATTTTGTCGATAGATTTCATACTGCAAATTGTGATGTCGCTGATTTCCAGAATAGTTTGAGAAAATGATTTTTTCGTTAGATGTATGAAAAAAAAATTCCTATAGAAAATTATATTGTCGTTTGATTTCCTACAGAAAATTATTTCGTCGATAGATTTACTATAGAAAATTATGTTTTCGATAGATTTCCTAT
>JABZEU010000310.1:0-11369 GCA_014635995.1 Sarcophaga peregrina
ATAACTACTTACTTACCCCTCTTTTTTAACTCAAACAATCACAAGAACTTGAAATTTACGAAAAAAAAAAAAATATTTAATAATAACCAACAGCTGATTGTCAAAGCACACAAAAAGATAAAGATGCCCAACTTTTATCTTAAATGTCAAAATGATTTTGCAAAAGTTTTATCTGACACGGCCTTTCTATAATTTAACGGTGAAAGTGCCTTAGTTTAGTTGATTCATTTGACTGCTTGTGAAGTGTGTATCTTATATTGATATATCCTTACATCATTCGAACATCATTTAAAACAGTATTTGTGAAGTGAATTAGTTATAATTCGCGAAAAAGTATTAACGATTTTCCAAATTGTGTTTCGTACTTCCTCATTGTACCTGACTATTGAATGATTTTCATTTTGTTAATTTACGTTTACTTTTTGTCTTTCTTTTTTTATATTTTATTTTTAATGACGTATAATTCTGATATAATTGGAATAAAAACGTTTTTGTTAACAATTTTTTGGACTGAGATTATAAAATCCCAAATCCCGGTATTTTTAAAAATCAATCCCCTTTGGTATCCCTAGTTTGTAAGCCTTTGGAAATTATTAAATACATATAGAATACCTTAAGGATATATTCGAAAGAAACATTTAAATAATTTCATTATATGGATTAATAAATGAAATACATTAATTTGGCAAAATTTTAGCGAATATTGAATTGAAAGTGAAGTTTGTTTACTTGATACGCCAAAGTTGGCAGTGTTCTGAAAATTGATTATTTTACTATAAATGCGGATAGCAGTCTACTTTAAGATGGCGGACCTGGAGCTGGATACACCCGCTGAGGAATTCCAATCAATTCTGGAGGCGAAGAGTAAGGAGATCGGTTTTTTAAATAATAAATTAACTATGGAGTAAAAAGTTTAATTGTGAAAATGGGGATATAAGCTCGAGTGAAGATGAAATGGCTTTGGAGGAAC
The DNA here is from genome assembly GCA_014635995.1 of Sarcophaga peregrina. NCBI lineage: Eukaryota > Metazoa > Arthropoda > Insecta > Diptera > Sarcophagidae > Sarcophaga > Sarcophaga peregrina. The sequence continues at coordinate 971 of JABZEU010000310.1, forward strand.
AGGAGATTAGTAAAACATGTGAAACTAGTATGAAAATTGTAGTTTTGTTAAATGTGTTGAGAGTGAAGTTAAAGGCCAGGATAAAGCTATTTCTGCTCCAATAAAAACAATGGTTGATTATATTGATGAAACATTAGGCCATAAAAATTATAATTTAAAGACACTTGGTAGGAATGTTGTTAATATAGGACTCCGCACTCTCGAGGACTATGAAAAGTTGAAGATCTTGCTAGTGGACCAGAAGGTTGACTTCTACACATAGACACCTAGGGGTGTGCGTCCCTTTAGTGTGGTTGTCGAGGGACTTCCACACTCTTTTGAGTCGGGGGACATACTGGAGTTTCGGAACGGTCTCCAGATCACTATGGAAATAATTGGCATTGGAAGTTGGTCTATGGCAAATGGGTGATTAGATTAGCTAGAAACTCTGACATAACTAAATGTTATGAGATTAGATATATTCTGCGCTGCAGAGTTCATATTAGGAAGTTTGTGGTAAAGGGTGTGACACAGTGTTATAACTGTCAGCGTTTCGGGCACGTTTCCACTAACTGCCGAATGCTTTACAGAGGCGTTAAATGTGGTGGATCCCATGGCCCAGGGAAGTGTAGTGTGCCTTCGAAGAGCGAGACTTTTGTCACGGATCCCGTAGCTGGACAGGTGACTAAGAGGATAGGTTCTCAGTACGGTGTGTTAATTGTGCGAATGAAGGAGATGCAGCTAGCTTGAAAGGGTGTCCCGCAGACTTCAGCTTATTCGTAAGGTAGAGAAGTGGAAGACATCGGGAGGTGTTTCTCGATCGCAGCCAGTACTAGGTAATAGTGTGTTGAAGTCTCATGCGCTGCGCCATCTGGGGCTGTTTCTAATGACAATAGTGTGACTGCGTATTCTCGTGGGGCTAATATGTCATTGGGTTCAGCAATGTCCACCACAAATGTGGTAGACAGTGAATGCGAGCGCTTCTTTGAGGGTGGTCTGCTCCAGTACCTTGATTTGAGCAGTGATGTCGATAAATCTCGTGCTCTACTTGTATTGCTAATCTAGTAGAGTTGTGTAGTTCACGAACGAACTAGTTCAATTGAACTATTCATACAACTGAACTAAGAGAGCCGGTCACAATAATGAGCTCTTTTAGCTCCGTAGTTCATGATTCTCTTGTATTCGTTCATTTCATTTTTACTCGTGCTTTTATTTTGTTTATCGTTCTCATGTGTAGTTCACGAACGAACTAGTTCAATTGAACTATTCATACAACTGAACTAAGAGAACCAGCTGAAAAATGTATTCTTTTAGCTCCGTAGTTCATGGCTCTCTTGCTCTCGTTTCTTATTCGTTCATTTCGTTCATATTGGTTCTTTTCTGTTGTTTATTGTTTTCATGACATTCCTGTTATATGGTAGTGCCATCATCGGCGGTGTTGCCATGTATTAATAAAAAAACTTATGAAGACATTTTCCTTAAAAAAGCGCGAAATTTTCAAAAAATACAAAAAGTAGCAAATAAAAATAATATATTTTTTCAATTTAATTAAAAGGTTGGTTTAGACAAGAAATATCCAAAGAAATTCTTATTAAGTATTAAAAAAAAAATACATGCTTTTATAAATACTCATGTAAGTTTTGATGATGTATAAAAATTATTTTTTTTTTTGAATTTCTCGAATATAATTCAAATTTTATAGATTGGAATAGCGCATTACTGCTAAAAAAAAGATTATAAAATATATTTTATAATCAAATTTCGATAATGAGTGTGATTCACACAAGATAATCTGGTCTGTTACTCTAGGAATGTTTTTATAAATAATAATAAATTGTAAACTTTTTGTCAGCTAAAAAACTATAAAATTGAAAAAATTTTACTAATGGCAACGATTATCAGTTTCGATACACACGCAGTGCTGCCAATATTTAAATCATGTAAAAACAATTTGTTTAATTTTGCTTACATATTCTAACGGTAAAAATTGGTTTGGTTATTTTTAAAGTTTATAGTGATCTTGGTGTGTAAAAAATATAAGTGATCCTAGTGTGTCTTTGTTTTAAAAAATGGCTGAGAAAAGAAAATTTAGCTCTACGAATTGTAGAAGAACCGGAATTTAAACGGCTAATAGAGCTTGTCTCTCATTGTCCGGGATACACGCTTCCTACAAGGAAAACCATGTCTAATATATTAAACCAAGTAAAATCCCAACTATTAGCTGCTACAGCAGTCTGTTTAACTACTGATGGATGGACTTCAAAAACAAATGATAGTTACTTGGCTATAACTGCTCATTATATTAGCGAAGATGTACAACTAAAGTCAAATTTAATTGCATGCGACAAATATGATGACAGACATACCGCAGAAAATTTAAAAAATTTTATTCAAAAGCAGGTGCAGGAGTTTGGCATTCAAAATAAAATTACGGCCATTGTGAGCGATAATGCGGCAAATATTTGTGCAGCGATACGTATCGGAAATTGGAGGGGAATTAGCTGTTTTGCCCATTCATTAAATCTGATTGTACAATTAGCACTTGTGGAGGTGAGTGATACTGTGTCGAAAGTAAAAAAAATTGTCGAATTTTTCAATAAAAGCACTCAAGGTTTGAAAAAGCTAAGAGAATCACAAAGGCAAATGAAACTCCCAGAGCTAAAATTAAAACAGGATGTTCCAACACGACGGAACTCTACGTACGACATGTTTAACAGGATTGTTGCCGTAAAAGATGCTGTCATTTCAACATTATCACTCACAAAACCAGATTTATCTTCGGCACTTGAAGATTGGCAGGTTTTAGAGGAACTAATACCAGTTCTCGAACCATTTTATGAGGTTACAAAAGATATTTCCGCTGAAAAAAATGTAACCCTATCAAAAGTTTTAGTTCTGTGTAATTTGTTGGAGAGTGTAATTTCTGATTTTAACCCAACTAAAAGCCAAATAAAAGAACTAATTTCAGTGATGAAAAGAGAACTTACTAATCGTTTTGGTGAACTAGAAAGAAGTAATTTATACGCAGAGAGCACAATACTGGATCCAAGATTTAAAAAATTAGGTTTTAAAAATGACAGCTCGTATGAAAACGCCGTGAAATTATTGCGCAACAGAATCGGCCAAATTAGACTACCAAATAGCTCTGAATTACCTGATACGGAAGGAAATATTGAATATATTGAAGTTCCACAAAAAAATATTTGGAAAAAATTCGACATGACCTTTAGCCAAATTACGAAATCCGATAATAACCTTGCTGGAATCAGAGAATTTGATAAATACTTGAACGAGGAGTACCTGGAAAGGAAAAAGGATCCTCTTGCGTGGTAGAGTGAACACAGGCATTTGTATCCAAGGGTGTACAACCAAAGACTATAAACATATAAAGATGTTGCACTGCCATACATTGTACTGCCAGTGCCAAATTTGTCGATGGTCGTACGGCTACTGCCACTTATTGTACTCAGAGAACTTTTTATACTCAGAGAACGTATTATTCTCATCTCTCAGCAATTCATTCTTATATGCGTGTATACGTGTGCATGTATGGGTACATATATTGCCGAATCAAAAGCAAACTAACTAAAAGAAGTTTTGTTTTCACAAAATGTATGAGAAAATAACCTGTGGAAAAGTAATGTTACCGTTTGTATTATTGTAAGGTAAGAATACGTGTTTTATTGTTGTAGAAATGAAACTATATCGATTCGCACCGAAGTAAAAGACCTTTATTATATAAATTTTTAGAATTAGATATTTACAGAGATATAAAACTAGCAAATTATGAAAATAATCACTTAATTATTACATACATTAATTAAATACTGTAATTAAAGGTTAAAATTAGTAGTAATTTTTAAGCATTATTTTTAAAAAATTTTTGCTGCAAATTATATTTACATTTAGTTACTATGGTAAAAATATAGAAAAAATACGTAAAGATTTTGATTTACCGTTATTTTAACTCATCGCATTTGTGTTTATATTTGAAATGGTTCAAAATTTTTAGTGTTCTAGTAAAAGTGAGTTACACATAGGTCGTGGTTGCTGTAAAATAAATAAGTGTGAATTTAAAAATTGTAGTGCATCTCTCTAATAAAACGTTTAATAAATATAATAAATAATTAAAATCATAATGAACGAAGAAGGACACAGAAATGTTGAATTTAATAGTGAAATCAAAAAAAAAAGATCGTCTTTATCAGGCACCAAGTGTTGTTTACCGCATTGTGGTAAATCTAAAAGAAGTGTACCAAACTTAAAAATTTTTCGTTTCCCATATCTTGACCCCATATTGCTTAAAGCATGGTTAGAAAATTGCAATTTTGATGAATGTTTTCTAGAAAGATCACGGACATTATACATATGTGAAAGACATTTTTCGCCAGACTGTATTGGAAAGAAATATTTGAAGCGAGGTGCCGTGCCAACATTGAACTTAACCGACAAAAACGAGGGAACAGGTAAAGAAAAAGGAAACATTTTCGAAATTGAGGATGTTGACTTATATTTATATAAATCTTCGCCACGTAAACGTAAGAGATCGGAATCACCATCATTATGCACAAATTGTGAAAAAAGTTGTAAAATGAAACATTTTATCGAAAGAAATATTATAATATGTTTAAAAAACTTAAAGCTGTGACGCAAAAAAATAACAATTTAATGAAAAAAAACGAAAGTTTAAAAGAAGTGTCAAGACATTAGAAAAAAAAGTAATAAACACAAAATCTATTGAATCCGAAGTTGACAAACTAAACATCAATTCAAACGAAAAAACTTTATGTAAAATGCTTATAAAACAAAATAGGGGAACAACTGCTCGTTGGGATGATCATGAGATAAGTTTTGCACAAAGTATTTATTATAGATCTACTTCCACGTATTTATTTTTACGAAACATATTAAAATTTAACTTTTCAAGCCCTTCGTCTCTAAGTAGATGGAGCCTTATAAAGAATTTGCAGCCAGGCAACAACTTATGCATATATAATGCACTCAAAGCGACAGTTCAAAATATGAAGCCTCTTGAGAGAGAATGCATTCTAATTTTTGATGAAGTATCCATCAGAAGGAATCTTACATACAATAATTGTGCAGATGTTATAGATGGAGTTGTAGATCTTGGATATGAGCGAGTGAATGAAATGGGTTCCCAAGTTTGCGTTTTTATGATAAGAGGACTTGTAAAAAATTGGAAGTTTGTTTTAAATTATGTTGTTACTGCTTCTTCGATAAAAGCTGATATACTAAAAAAACTTGTGCTATTAAATTTGGATATTTTAAAGGAAATGGGATTAAATGTGCGTGGATTAACGTGTGACCAAGGTCCTAACAATAGAAAATGTTACAAGATGTTGGGCGGATCTGCTGATAAACCTTATTTTCTTTATAAAAATGATAAAATTACTTGATGTACGATATTCCCCATATTTTTAAGTCCATCAGAAATGCTATGATCAAGGGCGATTTTAAAACACCAGATGGAGTAGCGCGGTTCGATGTTGTTAGAGAAGTTTTCGAGCTAGAATTTGGAAAAGCAACAAAAATGACAAAATTAACAACAGTGCATATAAATCCAAATAGTTTTCAAAAAATGCGTGTTGGCATAGCTGTCCAAACTCTTAGCAATTCAGTAGCATCTGCAATCCAATCTGTTAATGAAAATCGACAGTTTACACGAAGTTCATCAGAAGTAGCCACTTCAACATGTGCATTTATAAAAAAGCTCGACAGTTACTTTGACTGTTTAAACAGCATGCACTTCAACGACTCCAACCCCATGAAACGTGGCTTAAAGTTTAATAGTACAACTTGGCAAGTACTTCAAGATCTAATTACCTACATGAAACAGGTTGAATATGATGGTAATAAAATATTTTCAATTAACGGACTAGTTCAAACAACGAGTGCTATTTTATCTTTGTCGGAAGAACTGTTTGAAGAAAATTCAAATTTACTCTGCATTTTAACGAGCCATTTTAACCAAGATCCTATAGAAAACCTGTTTTCATATATACGTGCCAAAGGTGGACACTGCAAAAATCCATCGGTTCATGAATTTAATATGGCAGTAGCTAAGTTATCATCTTTAAAAATTACTCAGTTTAGCACCTCATCAAATTGTGCAGACGACGATACAATGTTTTTACCTATTGAGTTAAAAGATACTGAAAGGACTGGATGTATATCAGAAATTACCCATACCCCTCAAATAGATGTCGCAGATATATACGATGAAATAAAGAATATTTTAATGAAGATGCCGATTGTTTTACCTCCAACAATGTGCCAATAGAATTAACATCAAGTCGTTATTTTGTTGGTTACATAGCTCAACGAATATCATGCGTTAAATGTCGTGGGGATATAATTAAACCAGCGCAAATTTTGTCATATCCTTCAGAAATGTTTGTTCATGCAAAAAATTATAAAAAAGATTCCGACTTTGGAAGTTTGTGCGCTCCATCAGACTTATTTTTTGAAGTTTGTAAAATTCATATAAAAGTCTTCGAAAAATTTTTGTAACAAATAAAGCTATAAAAAACATAAAAACATTTGTTGTTGAGCAATGCGTAAGTTGCACCAAAAATACAATTTATTCTTTTTGGTTCGATGAGAACAACGAATGTTATAAACATAGAATGGAGATGCTTAATTTACTAGTTCTAATTTTACTACGGAAGCACTCCACATGGGAAACTTACAAATATAAATTATCGAATATAGATAAAATTAAAATTTTGAAACATTAAACTGCTAAATAAATTTAATAAATATTAAAAAAATCTTGTTATTGAACTGTCTATAAAATTACAATTGGTAAGTAAATATATACATAATTGAATAGTATAAAAAATAACATTCTAATTCGGTGCGAATAGATATAGTTTTATTTCTACAATAATAAAATATGTATTCTTACCCTACAATAACACAATCGGTAATATTTGCTTTTCCACAGGTTATTTGCACATAAATTGTATAGAAACAAAACTTCTTTTAGTTTTTGATATTATTTAAACTGAGTGTGTTTTCACAAAAAAATAAAAACAAAACAATGTACACTCAGGGATGCACAAAGTTAAAACTGTAGTAGTATTGGTGAGCGAGAGAGAAATGCACTGAAAGAAAAGTTGTGTAAACTGAAATAAAATGTACGAAAAAAAAAATCCGAAAAGCGGAATTTACAATCAAATTTAGAATAGAAATTCTTCCATATTATTTAACTGAAATATAGGTAGTTTCTCAAGAAAAGTTACAATCTTAAATTAATTATATGCTAATTTTTTATCTTTCATCTGTAATATTTCCCATAAAAGATTTATGATAATAATATAATATAATTTAAAAAAAACCGATTATGAAAATAAAATTAATTAAATAAAAATAAAGAAATGCAATTTTATATGTAAAATATGTTTGGGCAAACACGTAAAGGAAGGTCCACGAGTGTGAGACCTTACTTTTTTCCTTTTAAATTTTGAAAAATACGACAGCCCTATAGCTTAAAAGCGCTCAAAAATTTCGTGAAAGGTGGCAATAACTTCTTACGTGTTAAAAATGAATAAAATTTTATTTTTGCATAAAATTCTTCAAAACGAAAATTTTGTTAAACTATACAAAATTTATTTATTTTTTTCTAAAAACAAAAGTCATAGTAAATTTTTTTCAGTGCTTTAATCAAAAAATATTACAAAAAAATCGTACACCCGCTACGCATGTGCATTCGTCGCTAGCTGAGTGACGACTAAACAAAGAGAATAAGAATATGTGTGTTTTTGGTTTGCGCGAAAGCACTATGAAATGTGCATCATTGATGTACACGTTCATTCTTATAGGAATATACCATATACATGTGTATGTGCTTTTTGTTCTCTCAAATTCTCTCAGTATACATGAGAGTGAGTACGATGATTTAGCTTCCCTGTTACCTAGCCCCCTCATCTATAAGAAGCACAAAATTTTGTCAATTTTAAATACACTGTGTGCAACATCTTTATATATTTATAGTCTTTGGTACAACTATGCTTTAAAACGCCTTTGCATAGTAGCCACATCAGTACCATGTGAGCGTATTTTTTCTGCAACAGGGCAAATGATAAACGAAAGAAGGACCCTCATCAAACCAAATAAAGTATCCACTCTTGTGTTTTTACACAATAACATGTGAACCTCTCAATTTTCTTTGTTTATAACTTTTATTTTCTATTAACTTTATAACAATATAAATATAATGTATATATATCCATTATATACATCATATTTACATTTCATATATGTATATATTTACATCTTGATTGAATTCTTTTAGTTTTATTTATATATCCTCATTTTTAATCAAATTATTATTAATTATTAAAAACGATAGACTGAATTCCTATTAATTGCTTTTTTGTATATAATTTATTTGTGTTTTTTGATGATTTCCAAAAGCTGAATTTTTTTATTTTTTCTAATATCTTTGTAAATATGTGTATATAATTAAATATTTTTGTTTTGTTCGTTAAGTAATTTTAGTTAAAAAGTGCTTCAAGCATATAATGAATTAATAAAAATGAAAAAAAAACGCTTTATTTAAATTGAAAAAACACTTTATGAATATGTTTTAATTTTATTGATAAAAATTTGTATTGTTTACATCAGTTTAAATACAACTGAAATTAAGAAAGAACTACTGAACTATTGAACTAAAAGAACGACCTAGTTCACTACAGAGAGCTGAACTAGAAGAGCGAACACTCAAAAGAGCTAACGAACCCAACGCTATAATCTAGTTGAGTCAACATGGCTAATACACTGATGACTATTAGGCATCATGGTATTCTCTTCAAAGTTGCAAATCTCTTCTTTTATCACAGGAGAATAAATACGATAAATATTAGTGATACGGTGTACAACACTACTCAATGATACTTTATAAATATCTTTTGTGAATATTAATATCTAAGTAAATGTTTTGTATTTAATTTTAAGTTTTTAAATAGTTTGAAGGAAAATACGAGTGTCTCCCTTTTTGTACCTTTTGTTGGGGAATTCAGTTAATGATTAATAATAAAGTATGAATGATAATACTGACCCGCATATGACAGATTTAACATGAAATGGCTTTATAAAATACCATTAGTATGTAAGGAATTGTTGTAGAGCATGATTGTAGTAGTTTTTAAGTTGAAAACTATTTGTAACGAAATGAGTTTACGGGAGTAAATAAAATTCGAATTTGACAGATACAATGACGAAGTACGAAACACAATATGGTAAAGCGTTAATACTTTTTCAGGAATTCTAATTCGCTTCACAAACACCTTTAGCACTGTTTTGAATGATAGTCGAATGACTATGAATAGTAGCTGCGAAATGCTTTTCAATTTCGTTCCAAGTTCAGTTGTCCAGACAGGTTGCTTCGATCCTTTCTTCAGTGTTTTCGTCCAGAGAATGTAGTTAAACATTATATAAAATTATATAACTTAATATTTTAAATAAGTTTGTACAGCCCTCTTCTGCTCCACTTCCGAAGTTTTTGAATAGCAATTTCTCTCTCGGATAACATCAGTTTGATTCAGCTTTCTAACTATAATAAAATATTTGTCATATATTTTTCCACGGGGCTTCTTTCCGGCTCGTAAATAGTAATATTCCTTGAAATATTTCTGTTAAAAATACATATAATACAGACAAACGAAATATTTTCACTTACTAATGATTCGGTTTTAAGAACTTCAATTATACTATTTGCAGATCCGTCATCTAATTTAAAATTATTTTTATAGTAATCCAAAATTGATCTTCCTTGAAGAGACGTCTTTATAATTTTTTAACATTGATCGTGTTAATACAATTTTTATTTTCCAATAGGAGCTAATGCTTCATCTGTGGCCAACTTTAGGTTGTTGTAAAATTTTAATTGTTGTAAAATTGTTATTATAAATTGAAGGACTAAAGTAAAATTTGTTGCGGCTTTTGTTAAAAAATTTGGCGATAATAATGTAGTGTTATTAATATTAATAGAATTTTTGTCAATATACGAACAACTAGAGCTTTTTGCAGTACCAATTTATTTATGTATTTAAAGTTTTCTTTTTTAGATGCGAATTTATTATAGACGCCTAAAGCTATAAATAATGCTAAAATGCTGCGAACAATGTTATTCACAACATTGGATTGTGTCGTATGTATAAAGTAGATAGAAAATTTTTAAATGGAAAATTAAATCATTATTGAAAAAAAAACTCGGTTTATGTTAACACTTTAAAATGCTGACAATAATTCTGCCAACGCCTACTCATTTTTTTTTTTAAATTTCTAGAATAAATGAGACTAACGTTCTGAGAATAATTTTTTCAGTGCCTACTTTTGTTTACGATACATTCTCAGTTGATACCACCGCGTACCAGTGGCGATAATTATGACGTTT
>JABZEU010000311.1:0-11351 GCA_014635995.1 Sarcophaga peregrina
CTGCATAAATTATTATTCCATTAACTTATTGTAAAAAGCAATTTATGCTCAGGCAATTCAAAAGTGATAACAATCGAAACATTTTTTTTATTATTTGAAAAACATTTTAAAATTTGCCTGCCTTTCGCTCGAAGCATTTTAGAACTTGAATTCAATCTTTATCAAGGCTATTTGAAGTTGATTTTGTGTTTTTTTTTTTGTTAAATAAATATTTAATTTATTAATTGTTTAATTATTAAGCTTCTAGGCGAATGACATTTTATTTTTTCCGATTTTTGTTTAATTGTTTGAAAGTTGAAATCTGACTTTCAAACCTTTAGCTTTAAAGAACCCTTTTTTTCCCAGAGTTAAAATCACAATCAATTAAAATTTTTTTAAAACTAGTTTTTCAGTTAACTTTTAACAAAATGATCAGTTTCTTAGAATATTTTTTTTTTCATAAGATTTGAACGTAATAAACGAGATTTACGGCGCCAAAAGTTCTTGATTAGATTTTTTGCTTTCGTTTTTTGCTGTTTTTTTTTGTTCTATCTATTTAAAGTCAATCAACACTAGGGTAATAATGTTAATTTATTTAAATGTAGGTTGTAATTTAAATATCAATTTTTAATAACATTTTAAAACTATAGACAACAAAAAAAATAAAAATTAAATAAAAAAACAGAAAAATTTTGTTGTTATTACATCAACACGTGAGATCATTTGCCAATAAGTAAATAAAAAAAAACTAATAAAAAATAAATAAATTTCAAATAAAAACAATCGTAAAATCTATAATTATTTGCAATCTTAAAAAAAAAAATTTCATTAAGGCTAATCACAGTTTATACGGTATGCGGTATTTCTTATTATTGCCTGGCATGTGTTTTTTTATAAAAAAAAAAACTAGATGACCCGTGCGAATATTTCACGCCGTTAGTTGTCATTTTTGTAACATAAAATGAAAATAATTACTAGAAATTTTATTAAAAGTATTAAAATATTAGAAATCATAATATCATCATACATATTTACATACATGCATATATGCATACATACATAATTGGCCATTACAACCCTTCAGGATTACGACCTAGCTTCTCACATCACTTATGTTCTGTGCGTTAATTTTATACATGAGTAGCGGGACCTACAGTTTAAAGTCGACTCCGAACGACAGATTTTTGAGAAGCTTTTCATGGCAATTTTTACTCTCAGAGTCTTTGCCAGAAATCTGCTGAGAGGAAGTCGCCGAAAAAATATTTTTCGTCTTAATGTAAGCCAACAACACACTACCTACTAGACCACGGCGATTGGTAAACAATAACGCTCAAAATATAAATGGCAATGGGAATGACTTCATATAATTTAGGCTTGGCAATTCGGGTGAAGCCACATTTTTTAAATATATACCAAACTCTGCGATTTAAGGGGTCATATTCTGCACTCCTTAGAAAAAAAGAGGAATCAGCATTTTAGCAATGGACATATTCGGTAATTCCACTTAGGTTCCAATTCTTGCCAAGCACTTTTCACATTCGTTACGAATAACTACATATCTTTTAATGGGTCTTTTCAGTTGTAGGAACAGATAATATTAGTAAATATAAAGTGTGGTTTTATAATTCCGAAATTGCTTCTAATTTACATACAGACATTCAGCCGAGGTTATAACTTAGCTTTTCAAACCACTTACGTTGTATGTGCTAATAAAATCTATAAGTGGCGGAACCTACAACATAATTATAGTCTGAAATTTGCTAAGAGAAAGTCGCCAAAGAAATATTTAAATTTTGTTTTGCTGGATATGTCTGGCCGTGGGTTTGAACCGTGGCCTCACCTCTAATTACCCAACACACGATCTACTAAACTAAGGCGACTTAAAATTTATTTGTTTAAATACGTAAAAATTCCTGATGCCCTAGGCTGTTGTAGTTCCAGTAAACTAAAAATCCTTATTAGATTCTTTGCTCTCAACCCTGTTGCCATTAGGAATAACCGTTTAATAACTAAAGACTCCCCAGGCGTTTTGTGAAATATATTCCAAATATATGTTTCAACTCTTCTTATTACAGAGGTAATAACCCTTTTGAAGGTTTTGACCTTGTGCTTTGTTTATTGTCATAGCAAAAGCAACTTTCACAGGGAATTGTTTTCATGTCATTCGGAAAGGCATAGTTGGATCAGAAGGTCTGAGATTGATTCGGGGTATGAGTACAGTTTTATCGTTATGAATAATTTTTGCTGATATGATGTCCTCTATTATATGGAATAGCATTACAATTAAACGACCCTGTTTATCGCACTTGATTTAACAGCTACTGCAAAGTATTGCCAAAACAGCTTTTTACAACTTAATATGCATATTTATATATAAATGACTTAGTAAAAAATAGCATTATAGTAAATAGCGGTATTGCCAGAATGTATTATAATACATACTATATTATATAGAACTGAATTACTATCAAGCGACCCTGTATTACCACAGTTGAACAAAAATATATAAACATAATGACAACAGTATTATCATGCAGTTCTATATAAAATATAATTTTTATCAATGAAAATATTAATTTTTCAATTTCAAATTATTTTTCGCCATTACCGTTAAATATAAGCTTTAAAATGAGATATCATTTATTACATTTGATGAGGTGGTATGCGAGATATTTGCAACCGACAAAAATGATGATTGTTAAAAAAAATCAAAAAAAAAAAAATTTAATTTTAAATTCCTTGAATTATTTATCATATCTTGTGCTGTTAAATAAAGTCTTAAAAATTTCATTCATGGCATTTCCTTATTTAAATATTCCAACATTTTTCTTTTAAATTAAACGCTTGTTATTGCCTACTCAAGTGAAATTATTTAATTTTTCAAGTGAAAATCATAATTATTGTCACTGAAAAGTTGATGTACAAAAAAAAAAAAAGAAAAAAAAAACTAATAAATCGCGGCTGTTTTTTGGCTTCATCCCAACTTGCAACAGGTTGTATATATTGGTTGCTGGGGTTGCATGCGTAAAACGCATAAAGAAGTTGTTGCTTCTTTTTTTTTTTTTTGGTTTGTTCAATTTTAAAATCAGGTTTTTCCCCACATGCCTATGTCTTTGCCTTTTTTTTTTTTTTGTTCTCTTTTAATCGCTTTTGTATTGAATCTCAACAATTTTTAACACTTTTTTTTTCTACTTCATAATGCAGGCAGGGGGGAATTGTTTTCATATCGCCTTAACCAGTGGCTTGGTTGCAAAGAGGTTACCAGATGATTAGTATGAAACGTGGAAAATAAAGATATTCAATGAATGCGTTCTCCTCGTATTCGTTATGCTCAAGCGTAATGAAGTTGTTTAAACAGAATATGACCGTGAAAATATTTTCCATTCCAACTGACAGTTTGAAATTTTTTTTCGAATTCGGTCGTGGCATGATTTTTCTACTTTATTTCATCAGAATATTTTCTTATTTTCAACTTACTACGCATAATTCTGAACAATGTTGCCACATATTTCTGAAAGTTAATACGTTTGTGTTTCTTCCTTGATCTTCTGGCAGAATTTAAAGTTAGTTACTCCTAACAATTTAATTATGCACTTTCCAGGATCACAGATTAGGTGAAAAACAGGCCACTGAATGATTACATAATCTTGCCAGCGGAAAAGATTCCATACCCCTAATAAAACCAGAACCTTTCTTTGGGATGGGAAGAGAAATTTTGGTAATGATAGTAGAAATAGTTTTAAGTCTTACATTAGACCGGTACAGGAATAACTCGAGAATAGCTTTAAGACCCAGCATTGTGGACTCAAAGAGCACTTATACAGAATAGAAACCGCTTTAAACTCATTACAGAGATTCTCTGAGAGATTCTCTGTAATGAGAAAAGCTAATAATCGAATTATGTATATACTTGAAACTCGAGAATGATGAACTAAAGATTACGCGATCACGCACACAAAATTAAAACTTTCTGCGCATGTTAAATCAATGACGTCACGCAAATTGTGTTCCTATTGGCTAGTGATAATGTAAGTTATATTGCATGGCTGCCAACTACTTTCACGTAGTGCACACATTTTTCAGAAGAAATGTTATGAAAAAGACTTGGAAACCTCTAAAATAGCCCAACTACGTCATCGAACGGGAAATCATGCGCAAGACGTAATCTTTAGTTTATCATTCTAGCTTGGAACAGACACGTGATGCATGGGGACTCATCGAACAACATCCTTACATTCTTAAGGACAATAGCGAATGGAATAGATTGATTGTATAGGGGTGTCTTATATGGAATAAGTACTTTACAATGTTGATAATAATAATATTAAGGACGAGCTCACTTCTTATTTTATTATTACGTATTTAAATAACAAATCAATTTAAAGTCTTCGCAGTGTTGTAGACAGTCTGAGACCACGGTTCAAACCGCAGGACCGATATGTCCAACAAAAAACAAAATATAAAAAATATTTTTTCGGTGACTTCGGCCTCTCAGCAAAAAAAACTTTGACAGTAAAATAAAATTGCCCTGAAAAAATTACTCAAAAATTTGTCGTTCGGAGTCGACTTTAAACTGTAGGACCCGGCTGTCATGTATAAAATTAAGGTACATATGTGGTATGAGAAGATAGGTTGTAATCCTGACTAAAGGATTACAATAATCAATGCTAGACTATTAGCGTGAGGGTCGTGGATTCGGTTCCCACCAGAGACTGGTCTGTGCTCCGTTTCATATTTACTAATATTACCCATCCCCCCCACAACTGTAAAGAACCATAAAGAAGTGGATTTACATAACGAATGGGATGATTGATTAACAATAATTGGAATCTGAGTAGAATTGCCGAGTTTCTCTTCTTCTTTCTAAGAGGTACAAGAAATGGTCTTTTAAAGCCGCAAACTTTTTTAAGTTTTTTGAAAATATTACTTCAAACAAATTGTTACACTTCTCTACCTCATACAGCATACCTACATATGCACATGTGTACACAACAACCCTTCAGTTAGGCTTACGACCTAGCTTTACTCATCATATTTGGAATTCGCAATCTGTTGAGTCATCTGATGGCTGTTCTTATTTGTAATATAACTTATAGAAACATGATTAAATTATGGATGATATTTAACATATTCGCTGCCAAGCCTAAATTATATGAAGTCATTCCCATTGCCATTTATATTTTGAGAGTTATTGTTTACCAAAACCTGGTATTACTGTCCGAGCTATCCTGATAAACCTCCATTATGTATTGGACTTTGTTACAAATCCTAAAAAAAAATATTCTAGCAAAAAAAAATTGCTAATTTAAAAGCCTTCATGTTATAATATATTTAAAGTAAGTCGAGTATACTCGTCTTTGACAGGGTATTCCACATATAACGACTTATATGGAATTGTTTTCTTTTTCATAATATAAGGCAGGTTTTTGCAGTTTTGATATAAAGGTGGCCAGTGTTTTTTATTTGTTTTGATTCTTTAAGACAGTCGGTGCCAAGGACGAGTATACTCGTCTTGGCAGTGCGGAATACCCTGTCAAGGATGAGTATAATCGTCTTGGCAGTGCGGAATACCCTGTCAAGGACGAGTATACTCGTCTTGGCAGTGTGGAATACCCTGTCAAGGACGAGTATATTCGTCTTTGCAGTGCGGAATACCCTGTCAAGGACGAGTATACTCGTCTTGGCAGTGCGGAATACCCTGTCAAGGACGAGTATACTCATGTTGTCATTGCGGAATACCCTGTCAAGGACGAGTATAGTCATCTTGGCAGTGCGGAATACCCTGTCAAAGACGAGTATACGTCCTTGCCAGCGAATGTGTTAAAGAAACAAAACATATGAAAAAACTGGCCACCTTTAAACCAAAGCAGCAACAAAAAAACCTGCCTTATATTATGAAAAAAACAATTCCATAAAAGTCGTTATATGTGGTGCAAGAAAAATCTCAAATATTAAGTAATAATAAATGCAACAACAATAATGAATTTTTTTTAGAAGCAAAAACAAAAATCTAGACATGAAGGCCAAACTTTAAGCCAGAGGAGCCAGAAAAAAAACAAAAATAAAAACAACGAACTGAATTCAGATGACTAAATATGGCTTTGAGCCAAGAAACTTGATGTTTGTGTGCACTGTCACAGTCAGTCAGTCAGAGTCTTATGCCACAAATACAGAAGTCAATGCAATCAATTAAGAAAATCATGTTAAGGCGTTTTGTTGTTGTTGCTGTTGCATGGTGCATTGCTAAGGCATTATTTAATAATAAATTGAAAGACTCGTAAGAAAACTTTATAAATTGTTATTAAAAATTATAACAAAAAAAAAAATAAGAAAATTATGCTTCAATGTCTATGACAAATTTTTTTTGAAGATGTTCAAGCAACTCTACGTAGTTTAAGTTGCACTTTAAAGCAGTTTGATTTGAAGAGCTTGTTTCAGAAAAATAGTGGAAATAAAATCAAATACGGTTGCAGTTGAGTGCATCTTGAATTACGGTTTGTTGTATTATTCTGCATGAGTGCCTTCTATGGCAATACGAGTACAATTGCAATCAAAATACAATGAAATTTTTTTCAAAAACTCGACTCAATTGTGTAAATCAAGAGAAAAGGCGCGTATAGCCGGTACAAATGCTTGATTCGAACGAATGGTTGGTTGGTTGGTTGGTTTGCATACAATCCATGCCTAGTCAGCCAATGCATCCACGGTTATGTTTATTTTTTTTTTTTATTGTATCGCTCGCTCTAAACTACCCACAATTACCTGCTGCCAGCCACCACACCGCCTGCATTGCTTTGGGTTTTCTGTGTTTTTGTTTTTCTTTTCATTCGTTCAATATTGCCTATGATCATGATGATGATGATGGCTTTGTATTGTAGATTTGAGTCGTCTACCTGCTGGCTGCTAGGCTTTACTTGGTCTGTAGTTGAATACTTGCAACCAGTTTACTTTAAACTCTCCCAGTGTTTAGTTTGTTTATGCACTTCACTTCACGCCGTTCAAATATGGACTAAATAAACTCGAAAATAAATAGAAAAACGAAAAAAAAAAATCGAATAAAAAAAAAAACGCTTGTGGCAGCATCCTGTGGCAATTATTTACAATAAATTGTGTTGCAATGCAGTTTAAGCATTTAAATTGAAAATTTACGTACGTTATCGTTAAAAAAACCGCAAATTTTTACGCATAAATTTCAACTCCTATCAGTGAATTTTCATTAAAAAAAATTTTTTTTGATCAAATTTTTTTAAAACAGATTTTCAATCTATAAAATGTCTTGTAATTTGTCAATGTAAATAATGTAATGCAGTGCTTCATATTTTTTTTAAGTGTTTTATTGAACCGTTCGCCTAGTGAAAGTCGTATTAAAACAAATCAAAAAAAAAAATTAAAATTAAAATTTTAAAATAACGTTTCAAGTAATTAACGGAAATTGTTAACGGTGAGTTTGAATTTATAATTCAATTCTACAGTGAAATTAAATTAGGCATGACCACCTCGAACACTAGTTTCTGATGTTTCATAAACAAATATTGCCTATCTTCTAAGTGGGGGTTAAAATGTTGTATGCAGTCCGTGCTCTTGTAGGGAATAACATTTTAAAAACAAGATTCTTTTATTCTTCATGTACAGTAATCTATATAATTATAAACCCACATATTAATAGCTATGTTTTGAATCTATAATTAGTAATTTTGAAATTCCCATTTCATTTAAAAAGGTCACAAAATGTTTTTGTCTTTGTACTACAGGACAATACTTCAATTTAAAATGTTGTCATGTTTTTTTGTTTCCTCCAACCATAATCGTTTGTTTTGTAGGCAATTTGTTTGGAAAATGTAGTTTAAAAAAAAAAAATTTCAAATTATTTTTAAACCACCCCAGTTTTCCTGAAGTTCGAAGCAAATATTTATTTCGTAATTCCATTCTCAACAATTCTTTGCCTTTGGCTGGGCCTTATCACTTGGAGAAATGTTAGGCAATACGTTATAGACTCGTATGTTGAATGATAATCCATTAAAGTTTATACACTAGCTCTCTGTGGTTTCATTGATAAGGCCACAAACGTATTATTGTAATGCAATTTCCATATTGAAAATGACGCGTGGGAAGTCGTCGTAGTCTAGTAGGTAGTATATGTGTGAAGCCAATCTTCAAACCCCTGCTTAGACATCTTTTCTTCGGCCACTTCCTCTCAGAAGATTTCTGGCAAAAACTCTGACAGCAAAAATAAAATTGCCAAGAAAAGTTTTTCAAAAATTTATCGTTCAGAGTCGTCTTTAAACTGTAGGTGTCCCACCACTTATGTGTAAAATTAACACACACACAACATAAGTAGTATACGAAACTAGGTTATAATCCTGACTAAAGGTTTGTAATAAATGTTTTGTTTCTCAAAAATCTATCGTTCGGAGTCGACTTCAAACTGTAGGTCCCGCCACATCTGTATAAAATTAACACACACAGCGTAAGTGGTGCGAGAAATTGCGGGCTTCTTGGGGACGATTGCTGTAGACTTTCTAATGGTGAGGGTTTAGCACTGGCCATTTTATAGCCACCAGCAACAACTCGTTTCCTTACCGTTCGCATCTTCTCTCTCTATTTCCACCTTTCCTAAAACCTGCACAATACACTGCATGTGTAGGAGTCATCCCCTGAGTGCTGTTTTTATAAAGAAAAAGAACAAATTGCTGCTCTGTTACATACATACATAATTGGTCATTACAAGCCATCAGTCAGGATTATTAACCTAGTTTTTCACAGCGCATTCATGTTGTGTGCGTTAATTTTTTATAAATAAGTGGCGGGACCTACAGTTTAAAGTCGACTCCGAACGACAGATTTTTGAGAAAGTTCTCATGGTATTTTTTTTTACTCTTAGAGTTTTTGCCAGAAATCTGCTGAGAGGCAGTCGCCTAAGAAATACTTTTTATATTTTGTTTTCATGTCTGGCCTGGGGCTCGAACCCTGGCATTACGTCTAATAAGCCAGCACAGTACCTACTACAGTATTGCTCAATTATCCATGGAAATTTGGTTCATTGGACTCGTAATGGACAACAAACTGGGTTGACATCAGAGATCAGCAATGAGTTTACAAAACGATGAGTAGATTCAAATCATTTTTGCAATTTCTGATACTTATACGCATTCATACTTATTTTAATATGATACTCATCAGACAGCTGCAATTTGTATTCAAAATGATGAGTAGGTCCGAGTCATACTTATAATATCAGATACGCATTCATACTTATTTTAATATGATACTCATACTACTCAAACTTAAAGTTGAAAGTACTCGTCGTATTCATACTTAACAATACGCATAATGTTATTGACTTTGACTCGTCTCTACTTAACATTTACACGAAGCACAAAATAACTATGATTCACGCACGAGTATTGCAATACTCACAAGAAGATTGTGTTTATGCTTTACTTGCTGTCTTTGCCTTTCCTTTCTTCTTTTTTGCATATGCAACAACAACAACTAAGGCTGTAAATTTTGATGAATGATTCGAGTCAATCGAATTACGTATAAGTATTTTTCTAAATTTATGAATCAAAATGAGTAGGCTTATGAATCGAACATATTTCGATGTTATGAGTTTGATGTCAACATTGTACTCATACTCATTGCTACTTCGACTTATAAATCACTGTTGTAGCGAGTACGAATGAATCAGCGTAGTTGAATTTCAATTCTGTTGATTCACTCATACTCAAAATTGCATGAGTGCTTATGAGTAGCGAAAAAACGATGTTGGAAACGTCTGACCTGGGGCTTGAACTGTATCTTGTAGTTAGATTACGGCGACATTTTGAAACAACTGGATAGAAAATTGGCAAAAAAAAAGATATGGAGTGCGCAATAAAAAATTGTGCTTTAATTGGAAAAGTACATTGGAAAAGTAAATTCTATTCCAATCAAAAATATTTGTCTTCCATTATTGAAACAGACCCCTGTTTAAACTCGTTACGTAATTAAATTATTTTCAAACACAGTGTAAATTGAAAAACACGAAAACTTTTGAAAACACTTGTTTAAACATTTTTTTTTTTCCCATTTATAATCATTACAGCTTTTCATAAAAGTTAGAAATTCTAGTGTAAACTTGATTAATAGTAACGCAACCGATTACAATTAATGGTAGAAATTAATGGTTCATAAAGGAATCAGTTTCAGTTAATTAGATTTATAGACCGACCATATAGACTGACTTATAAAACCTTTTTTTTTCAATTATTACTGGGAATACAACAGCTAAAGTTCAATATTTAACTCTGAAAGGCGTGTGTTAATGGATTTTGTAAGGCTTTAGGTGAAATTCAGTTTCAATTTCCATTACCGTTAATGGAAGTACATAGAAGCAATTATCAGAATTATTCAATATTACGGTTGCGTAATATGGCAGCAATTAGGGAAAATATTTTTTAAGGTATGCGTCTACATAAAATCGATCATTAACCTAAAAACATATGGATTTTCACGTAATGATGAAACAAAAATTTTATTTGTGAAATGTCATCGTAGAAAAAAAAAACTGGGATTAATGGACAGCAAACCTTAGCAGTAAAACTATTTCAGTGGGAGAAAATTTTTTTTTATAGCTGAGATGTAAACGCAATTACTGTTATACAGTATAACTATTTTTTAAATTTCGTTTCGAAAATATTTTACTGTTTGTGTAATTATTTCTGAAAGAAGTTTATTATACACTGAGCGCCAAAAGTGAGCAAACACTATGGAAATAATTCAATTTTCTTAGGATAGCGAGAAAAGTAAATTAAAAACGTTGATTTATTACTTATAAAATGTTAAATATTAAAATGTTGTTGTGCTACAAGTATATTTTTTATAATAGAACATTTAAAATTATAGTAGGTGTGGACTTACTTATGGCATTCTGTGTATGTACAGAAACAAAACAAAGTAAAATTACTAGAAAATATTTGACTTGGTTGCGTTCAAGAAACGAAATTTGGATTTCGATTTTGTTTATGAAAAATTATGGTGTAGTAGGCAGTGTGCTGGCTTATTAGACGTAAAGCCAGGGTTCGAGTCCCAGGCCAGACATCAAAAATAAAAAAATACAAAAAGTATTTCTTCTCTTTCTCTTCTTGTTTCTCAAAAATCTGTCGTTCGGAGTCGACTTTAAACTGTAGGTCCCGCCACTTCTGCATAAAATTAACACACACAACAAAAGTGGTCGTAATCCTGACTGAAGGGTTGTATGGCCAATTATGTACGCATATTAAATAAAAGTAAAGCCTATTGCCACATTTCAAAGTAATTTCTGAGGGTTCGTTATAAAAATGGTAAAATTTATGAAATTTAATTACTGGGGACCATTTAAAGTAGTTCCTTTT
>JABZEU010000312.1:0-11340 GCA_014635995.1 Sarcophaga peregrina
CTGGAGGGCTCTACGATAGCCACCTGTGGTTTTCCAGCCAATATAAAGCAATCACACTATCACGATTGAATTCCATCACGAATAGCTTTTTTTCTAAATGCAATAGATCAAAATGCTTTTGTAAGCTTATAAATAATAAAATGAACTGTGCTGGCTTATTAGACCGTAAAGTTAGGGTTCTAGTCCCAGGCCAGACATCAAAAACAAATTACAAAAAGTATTTTTTCCGGCGATTTCTTCTCAGTAGATTTTGGCGAAACTCTGAGTAAATAAAATTGTCGTGAAAAGGTTCTCAAAAATCTGTCGTTCGGATCCTGCCACTTATGTGAGAAACTAGGTCAATAATCCTGTCTGAAGGGTTGTAATGACCAATTATGTAGGTATGCCCACTAGAATAAATCTGTCAGCTGTTAGACGAAACGGTTTACAAATGATAACAACCTGAAGTTGGTTGCAAAACATATCAGCCACCCTCTTTGACATCAGTAGATCTTTCAAACAACAAAAATATTTTAAAAGATATCTCCCGCACACTTATTTTTATTTAAATTTAAAGACAGAAGGTCCTTGAAAATGTTTCGCAATAAAAATCTTTCCATCGGAGGCGACTTCAATTTGAAGGTGCTACTAATCAATGTATAAAATTTATGACACCCAGCATAAGTAGTGTGAGAAACTATGTCATAATCATGACCTAAAAAGTTTTAATGGCCAATTATGTGTACAGATATGTAATGTAGTCGATCATTACTGTTGTAACATGCTTACTTGCATTTGATTTTTCAATTTAATTGACAAGATAATCTTTAAATTCACTTCAATGGCACCAAACACTCTTATTTGAAAGAGAGAATTTAATTTGATTTTGTCTTATTATGCCTCAACCAAGTTTACCACAATATTTAATTATCAAATTTACCTAAAATCTCTTTTGATTTCTTGATTTTTTGATGTGATTTTGTGTTGAACCAACATTTTGTGGTTTATTTAAGGTATTCTTAGTAGATGTTTTTCATCTTAAGAAAATTTCTTAAAAATTTTTCCTTCAAATTAAACACAAAAAATTAAAATGAAAAAAAATTCAAAAGAAGAAAAAAAAAAAATGAAAAGAAAAGAAAACTTTAACACAGAAACTAAAAGTCAATCTAATCAATTATTAAATTAAAGAGTAGACGAGAGTATAACACATACACAAACACACAAACACACACATATACACACTCACATTTAGTTAACAGTTTGATAAAGACATTTTCTTGTACTATTGCTATACGAGCAAGGAGTGTAATTGTTTGTATGGCTCTACAGTTAACACTTGATAAAAATTTTATAATTTTGTTTCATACAACATACCTTAAGGCAAACAAGCATGCACGCACGCATACTGGCCTTAACAAAAGCATAGAAATTTTGTTTTTAGTACCACAAGAAGAAAAAAAGGTACTTAAATGTCATTGAGTAACCAATGAATCAATTAAGAAAATTGGTTTTTTCCTTTACTTACTTTTAAATAACTTTCTTACCTCATGCTCACTCTCTCTCTCTCTCTCCCTCTTTACCCTTGGAATCTCATACTCTATTGCCAAACCTGGTAATTTGGTTTCATTTTCTTTTTGCTTTTTTTAATTTCTTTGAACATTTTTGTTAAGTAAAAAAAACGAAATCATTTTTAAGGTGTGTTAGGGTAAGACTGTTCCCAAAAAAAACAAACTTCTTATCAATAGAATGCAATGGCAAGGATGATAAAATCATTTTAAATCACACACCCGAAGAAATTTAAGAAATTTTAGAACATTAACCTTTTGACTGCTACGCGGCGCAAAAGTTGCTGCGTTCATTTGTTACGAAAATCGCATTTGCGCTGCGAATTTCAGTGTAAAATTAGTCAAAAAGCTAAAATAAAATCAAAAGACGACATTTGTAGGGTCTATCTTTATGCATAGATTATTAGAATTTGGTAGATTTTTTTTATTATAATAATTAATTAAAGATTTCAAGCAATTTTCGAACTTTCTCACCGGAATCCCTTAGCAGTCAAACGGTTAAAAAGCAAAGTCCTCTGTCTTACAGAGAAAATATGCTGAGCTATCGCTACCGCAAATCTATTTTCCCAAATATTTCAGATAAAATATCTCAAAAGAAAGTTGAAAATTTATTATCATAATGTCCACACTCTAAGCCCAATTACTTCATAGGAACCCATAAAGTTATATGACATCAATTGTCATGAATCGCGCTGACTAACTTCTTCCTCTCTCCTGGTTTTGATAGAAGAACTGCGTAGAATACTATACACACTCAAGTCAGCTTTTTGATATCAGAAGTACGACCTAACTTAACCTGTTCGGATGCCATAACATTATAGCAGTGATGAGTAATATCATCTGCCTTTGCATGAGAGCAATTTCTATTGGAGATATTTTATAACAGACCCGTCTACTACATCCCTAAAAGATTTCGACAAACTGCTTTCCATGTCGATCAATAATCCTGATGGTTTTCTTCCAATCCATATTCTATTCCACACATATCACTGAAGGCATACCAAAGTGAGTAATATCGTAGGCACACTTACAGAACATATGTCTGTTACTAGTATCCAGACGCTAATAACTTTCCTAGCTCTTTAAGGGCCTATACTATGGCTTGACCATTCTCTTACGTGAATAACAGAAACGACCATCATTAGGTGCTTTGGATTCGTTCGTATAAGTTTAGGGATAGATTGTAATGAATATTCTTGGATAAGGACTATTTTTTTGACGGTGAATGGCTTACTTTTTGATCCAATTCTTAACCTATCAGGCTGATATAATGACTATAAAGGTCGCTATGCGAATCCAGACCCAGAATGTCTTGAATAGTGACACAATAGCGGTCAGTATATCAATAGGGAATGTGTACGCCATGACGAGTTTTTTTTTGAAGGAGCAAAACAATTTACGGTAACATTAACCTTAAGAGTAGGTAACTGGCTAACGATAGATTAAAGCCAACAATATTCTTGTCGTACTGGCAAAGACTGATGCAACAGGTTACTCCTCTGCAGAAGGGCAAATAAATAAACTCACAAGGCTTTACGTATTCGAGGAACAAAAATTTTTATGGGAATTAAACGATGAATATACACAAGGATAGAGGATTTATATTAAAACTACATGGAATCCGTTTTTAAGACTCTTATTGTACTGCTGATGGCCAGAATTTAAAAAATATGCCATAACGACTTTTTTGATTCCCATATCACCAGTAGTCATACATATGGAAACCATATACCGATAGTGTTAGACAATGTGATTCCCAAATGACAGAGAATATGTCTGCAGTCTCCACCTATTTTTTTTGCAATTAAAACTTCTGCAGAAGTTTGTTGTTGCATATTTCTAGTGCAAAATTAACACAACACAACATAAGTAGTGTGAGAAACTAGGTCAATAATCCTGACTGAAGGGTTTGTAATGACCAATTATGAGCCATGTCACAGAAACGCAATTCCGATCGAAAGTGGTTTCAATTCCGAAAGTAGAGTCTTTAGAAAACGAAACGAAAAATTTCTTCGGAATGAAATCACTTCAAATTTTCAAAGTGGTTTTGATATTTCTAATGGCTTAATAAAGACAATATTAATAATACTTAGTTAAACTGAAAGACAGAATGGTGTATTTTATTATTACATAGGTTTTCTCAGTATTTTCTTAATATTTATGCTTAAGAAATTAAGTTTTGTAAACTTGCTGAGAAAAACAAAACAAAGTGATATAAATTTTTCATCGAAGTATTGCCACGTTATTTTTTTGAGCAAACCACTTATTTTGGAGAACAAAAATTTATTAAGTAGAAAAATTTTAAGCAGTGGCATCAGAAACAATGGACTAAAGAAAATACAAAAAATATTTATACATTGCACTTAATTCAGTTTTAACAAAAAATGCATTTCGGCGTACCTTTTCAATAACGATTTGTCGTCTCCTGGCTTCAACAACATAATTGAATCCCGGCATTTTTGAAATCCCGGCATTTTTCATACACAATTTTTGATTTTTGATTTCAATTGAAATTTTTGTATCAGCGCCTTTTTCATCTTTTGTTTTGGTTCTGGTTTTTATTCACCAATTATGTTCTTTTCTCTTTTGTCACGCACTACTTTGCCATACTTTATTTGACACGCAGCAATTTTATAATTTTTAGGAATGAACAAAATCGTTCGGAATTTGAAGAACCGAAAACAAAATCGATCGGAATTGCAAATACAGAATCAAAACCATTCCGATCGGAATATGTGACATGCCGGTATGTGTGTATGTATGTATGGTGTCAATAAGATTTCACATACATACATAATTGGCCATTACAACCTTTCAGTTAGGATTACGACATAGCTTCTTACACCGCTTATGTTGTGTGCGTCGATATTATACTTGAGTGGTGGACCTACATTTTTAAGTCGACTCCGAACGACAGGTTTTTGAGAAGCTTTTCATGGCAATTTTTTTTTACCCTCATAGTTTTTGCCAGAAATCTGCGGAGTGGAAGTTAATGAGGAATTTGAACTCGGGGCCATATGTCTAATAAGCCAACCCACTGCTTTCTAGACTACGGCGACTTCAATAAGTTTTTTAGTTAAGTTTTAGTTAAATTAAATCTATTGCTTTAGAAGTTTATTTAACTTCTTTAATATTTAACATAGCTTTCGTCATGCCCCCAATTTGTTGGGTATACATTTGAGAGGAATGGTACCAGTTACTGGGGCTTTTTTTTAACGAAAATTCAAAGCGCTTGTGTCGGCCTAAATCGCACCAATATTTGTCTGTTTGCATATTTTAAATCTTTGCATCTCTGTTTATTGCAATGTAATATACTCGCCATCGAAGAAGATCAATTGATTGCTCCAGGATATTGTAGTATTAAGTTAAGACTAACTGAAAATTTTTTTTACAAGTGAATTTTTTACATATGGGATTAACTGAACGGATTTTTATTGACGACACTTTTTTTTCCAAGCGAAACGGATGCTAAATTTGTTATTTTTAAGGAGATCTGATAAAAAAAATTATGAAGAACATAAGTCTTATTACCTTTAAGCAGCTTAATTAGATTTGAGAATTCCCTGATACTAAACGGCTGAAACGATTTTCTTGAAATTTTAACAGTACCTTCCTGTATGTCTGGAAGTATAGACTATATTTTATTATTTTCACATTTCAAGTAGGCGTGGTTTCCACGCCCACATACCCAATAAATATTTAATATCGCATATCTCATAAACTGCAACAGACACTGTCCTTTTCTTTTGTATGGATGTCTTTGACGTATATATGAACAAAATAAGCGAATTGGCTATAGTGGGCGTGTCACCTCCCATCGTCTATATATATAAAATGAATTTTTGTTTGTGTGTACCTTATAGAAACGTAAACTATGCATTTGATCATATTATGAGCTTTAGAAAAGTTGTTTCGCATGAGCCGATGAAGATTTCTAAGTTGGTATGACCAATATCCGATAGGTGGCGCCACTGAAAATTAATTAAAATGAATTAGAGTGTGCATTTGATAAGATCATAACATAGATCTTAAGCAAAGTTGTAGGGCATGAGCCGACGAAGGTTTCTAAGTTGGTATGACCAATATCCGATAGGTGGTGGCACTGAAAATTACTTAAAATCAATTAAATCGTAAACTGGGCATTAATTATGTTATGATCTTTAGAAAAAATGTTGCGCGTGAGCTGAAGTAGGTTTCTAAATTGATATGACTGATTTCCGGCAGGTGGCGGCACTGAAAATTAATTAAAATCGTTTGAATCTTAAACTGTGCATTCTTTAACACAGTTGTTACGTTTGAGTCGGCGGAGATTGGTGCAATTAATTTCCGATGGATGGCGTCACTGAAAATAATTCATGATAAATGTCAAGCAATCGGTCGACATACACCCCAAGCACGGAAGAAAAGAGCATTACAAGCCTTAGAATCAGACGAGCACTGTGACTGGAAAATCTTCGAGTATATGCCGCTAAGACTCGTTCGCATGAACTACTTGAACAACGAGAAGTGGTATTAGAAATTGATCTAATGTGTATTACTCCGTCCCGTTTATCTGCATCATCAGGGCAACGGATAATAAAATCAATAAAGTGATTCAAAATTAATTGGGCATTTGTGTAATACCTTTCCCTCAAATTTATTTTAGTTAAGGGAGCAGCAACACGCGAAGGGTACAGTTAGTGATATAATAAATATAATTTTTAACATCAACAATAAACTGTCTAGTTAAGTAATTAAAAAACGGTGTTCAAAACCTATAGTCAATATGAATTTAATTCTTGTATTTCTGCACTTACCTTCCATCATTCCATTCTCCCATGAGCCTAAAACTTCTCTTCGCCTACAATTTTTTGCTCAACATAAAAAAAGATAAAGAAATCCGTATCATAATCAAAATTTATGTAAATTTATTTAAAGTTTCTTTCTACCATGTGCAAGGAGCAACCCCTTAAGGGTAAATACGAATACAATGTGAATGGAAAATATTTCATATTTTGTTTTAAAAATTAAATTTCATTTTAAGTTTCATAACTAAACGTAGAACAACAGAAGACTGAAGTAAATCTAAAAAAGTAAAGGCAAAGTAAAGTGAGTGTAGAAAAATGAGTTCATTTTTAACACCTTCTACTTGACCGCACCTGGGAATATAAGCAGGTGTCTTCTTAAAATGAAAAGACTAACAACCATAACCATTCGTTTCACAGAAAAACTAAACTAAAGTGCCAGAACAAAAAAAACTGAAAACAAAATAAAATTAAAAAAAAAATACTCGTATTAATTAAACAATTTTATGGACAATGAGAGATAATCATAAAGGAGATGAAAATTTCAAAAGTTTTTATTTCCTTTAAGTGCATAAAAAGAATGTTAAAATTTTAAATAAAATTATTTCAAATTTTGTGCCTTTTTTGGATTAATTTTTAATTAATCCAACCACAATCTTGAAATATAATGATAATTCAAATTATTTTTAATATTAAAGGGCCATGGGTCACATTAAAAGAATTTTAAAATATTTTCCAATTCCATTTAATTTCAAAATTCTTACCAAAATCTTCTTTTAGATATCATTCATGAATCATTTAGGACACACAGTCTTAAATAGTGGTGTGCTTAATAAAATCTACCTTCAAACACCGCTACTTTCAACCATTTTTTAAGAAAAATATGCAACATTATTTCTAAAAATCATTTACTGGCTGTATTTTATAAAGGGTGAGCCATTTAAGAGTTTAAATTTAAAAATTCCTGGTTAGGAATGGAATATTACTTCATTAGTTTAGCTGCCGCTGCTGACATTAGAGTACCTCATTCGGTCGGACCAATTTTCGTGCATTTTTTCAAACGTATGGAGTCGTATTTCGATAATGCCATCTCGAAATTAAGGCCTGCTCAATTGAAACTCAATAGATGCTCAATTTTTGAGGTCGCCGTGGTCTAGTAGGTTGTGTGTTGGCTTATTAGACGTAAAGTCTGGGTTCGAGTCCCTGGCCAGACATCAAAATAAAATACAAAAAGTATTTTTTCGGTGATTTCCTCTCAGCAGATTTCTGGCAAAAACTCTGAGAGTAAATAAAAATTGCCAAAAAGTTTCTAAAGAATCTGTCGTTCGGAGTCGACTTTAACTGTAGCTTCCGCCACTTATGTATAAAATTAACACACACAACATAAGTAGTGTAAGAAACTAGGTCAATAATCCTGACTGAAGGGTTGTAATGACCAATTATGTATGTATGTATGTAGATGCTCAATTGTTTCTGGTTTGTCGGCATAACATTTTTCTTTAACGACGCCGCACAGGAAATGGTCCAATGGCTTCAAATCGCAACCAACTGACATCACCATTTCGTCTAATTAAACCGCCAACAAACGTTTGAAGCAGTATATCCATGAGATGTGTGGAAAGTTGCACCATTAGAGAATTAGGTTCACGTTGCCCATTGACATGACGATCCTTAACAATTTCCGTATACTATCCACTGTAGCATGAATTTACAGTTGTCAATACCAACGCAACATTTCATGTGCATAAACAAAAGAATATCCAATTGCATATGAGCAGCGACCACTTGACTCAATGTTGTTGACCGTCGCTGCAGCGTATGACGCCACAATAGTAATGCGCACACGCGACGATCATTTAATACTTTGGTGAGTGATCGCCGGCAGTATTGATATGCATATGGTATGCACTATGTGTGTTGTTATTGTATTGCATAGCTAGTGATTGTGTGTGGCTCTCTTCACACTTTACCGTGGGAATTATTATAGACAGCGGACGCGTGTCGTATGACATCCATCCCACGATAAACACACACAAACGCTTTAATATATAGTTAAGTATTAATTATACACACAAACATGTGTTCTAGTATTAAGCCAAATCGTTATTGTATTAGAAGTAAGGGGTTGATTTGGAATTGTCAAATCAGCCAAAATTTTAGTATAAAAGCAGGCACATTTTCCCTCAAAAAATTAATTAATAAAGTCCAGTCGAACTGTGCACATTAAAAGTGCACTCGACTAGAAATAACAAAACAATTTACAATTTAATAATTCTACACCACATCCACCCGAGCTGCCTTCATATTTCTTCTGCTAGTCTAAACAATGATTACAATTGACGTCAATGGCTTAGTATATACCCAATGGATTGCACTTTAAAGATTTTCTTGTAAGCTTTCTGCATATCCTTGCGGTATACTGGGCTGTTCATGAAATAATCTCCTACATATCCTCACGCAGAAGATAAATACGATCCTACTTAATCAGTTTCCTTCTTCTTGTAAAAGGTACTACTGTGGTACTATTGTGCTGATAGACTTTATCGCTTAACTGGATCTCAGACGCAGATGTGAACGTGTTGATACATGGATATCTCCACACACGGAGACCTCTATACAGACAATACAGAAAACTAACTATACTTTTGGCTATCGTACAAGGAAGGCCATTAAATATATGATGACTGGAAGCAGTTAATCTTGTACAAACTTCTTATAGAAAAAGTGAGCCAACAACAAGCTAACTTGATGATGGTTTCCATTACTTAGTCATTCAATATATATACTCACTTTCAAATTTGTCACCTAAATTCATCAAAAAAAAAAATCTTTTTCTTTTCAAAACAAATACGAATCTTTTTTTTTTCAAAAATCTCTGCATAAATCATGTACAACTGAGTTATTTATCAAGTGTTGCTTGGTATTATAAATAACCGAACACTTGAAATACTCTTCTGTGTGTTTGTCAATAAATAAATAAAAACAGAAAACCACACCACACCACAACACACTCCACTTCAATTCAATTCACAAAAATATAAAAGAGAAAAAATGAGGCCAAAATTCAAAGAACACTTAAGCGTATGAGTCATATTTTATAATAAAAAGTGAAAAAATAAAAACAAAAACAAGTTTGCCACTTCATGTTTCAACAAAATTTCTACATCAGTAGACCAACAACAACTACGTTTATTTGTTTTTATGTGCTGTGCAACATTGACAAGCAATTGAGAAGAATAAGAAGAAGAACAAAAAGAAAAACTATCAAAAAAGACCAACACAACAGAACACAACACAACACTCCTTATAAAACCAAACACTCATACGCCACGTTGGACATACACAAGAACATTATTTCTTATATGAGAGCGAGCATAACATGATTTCAACATGATAAGTGGTAGGTACTCGCATGAGATGGTGGGGTTTTATTTTCTTTCTGTTTGTAACTGTATCTGTATTATATGGATAAGTGTGATGTAGTGTAGTGTAGTGTGATGTAGTGTAGTGTGGTATGGTGTGGTGTGCTGTGATGTGGTGTGTAATAAGTTTTTGTTTGTGTTTACACAAGTTATTATATTTAAACCGTAATGTTTTTCAATATAATATTGCTATTGCTCTCTTTCTCTCTCTTTCTGTTTGTATTTGCTGTTGGGTTTGTATAAATCAATGAATCAATTGCAATTTGTTCGATGTGATTCAAACAAAAAAACGTCGAATATTGTTTTCTTTATTGCTACTGTCGTTATTGTTTTTGTTATTGGTGTTGTTGATACAATAATTTTTGTATGAAAATATTTTCTTTCTTGTTTTTTTTTATTTGGTTTTTTGTTTTTCGAGATTTATTTTTCCGTTCTATTTATTTGTTGTTTTCATTTCAACACTTTTATCAATCAATATTTTACACCATGTATGATTGCAATACTTTTCTCTTTTTTTTGTTATCTTTTTCGCTTTTGAAATCAAATTATTGGCAGCATATTAGGTTTGATGAACGATTGTAATAGTGTTACAACAGGCTTCTTCAAATATCTAGAGAAGTGAAGAGATGCAACCTTCTTCTTCTTTAAAAAAAAGTCGAACTGTTATCCCCGTAATCTAGTAGGTACTATATTGGTTTATTAGACTCGTGATTTAAACCCCAGATTAGACAACTTACAACCTAACCTTAAGAAACTCTTTAAGTGATCACTATCTGCATAGGAAAATTAACAAAAAACTCTTGAACCTAAGATTAATAACAAGATATTGAGGTGCACTAAACCTTTCTTTGAAGTCGCCGTAGTCTAGTTGAAAGTGTGTTGGCTTATTATAATGAAGACCCGAGTTCAAACCACAGGTTAGTCATCAAAAAGAAAAATATGAAAATATTCTTCGGGACTTCCTCTCAGCAGACTTGTGGCAAAAAACTCTGAGAGTAAATAAAATTGCCATGAAAAGTTTCTCAAAAACCTATCGTTAGGAGTCCACTTTAAACTGTAGCTCCCACCACTCATGTATAAAAATTAACCTACACAAAATAAGTCGTGTGAGAAGCTAGGACGAAAGGCTGTAATGACCAATTAATTATGAAAGGTTTACATCTTCATACTCCTTCTATTGCATTTGTCAGTTGAGGTCTATAGGTTAAAACGTGTACTTGTCGGTTAAGACAAGTACAGTACCCGGAGGTCGAAATTGATCCATTGCACAATGTCCTTAGAGAAGGAAGCAAATAGAGGATATAGGACGAAAGGAGGGAATGTAGGTAAGAGGGGGTAATGGGAATCGGAGGAATTACACACAACGAAACAGACACAAAACAAAAGAGGATAAGAGCGCGACTACACTTTGAAGCTCTAGCACCTCTCAACCAGCAAAAGCTACTAATGAATCTGTGGAGAGCCTTGATGTCGGCTTTCGGCACAGAACTCAAGCTCTCAAAGAAGGCCTAGCCAAGGATCCTCAACCTTAACCTAGCAAGGGCTGAGCAATTACAGATGAGGTGTTCGACAGTCTCTAACTCATCGCAA
>JABZEU010000313.1:0-11328 GCA_014635995.1 Sarcophaga peregrina
TTCACCGCAAACAATTAGTACAGACGAGTACGGCGTGCGTTTTCGCGAGCCAGTTTCTTAGCGTGACGCTTTACAGCTGATGCTTTAGCGCGTTTACGTTCAGTCGTTGGTTTTTCATAGAATTCACGACGACGAACTTCAGCTAAAACACCTGCTTTTTCACAGGAACGTTTGAAACGACGCAGTGCAACGTCGAATGGCTCGTTTTCACGTACTTTAATTACCGGCATGTGCCTCTCACCTCAATAGAAATCGGTTGTTGCTGGTACTGATTCACCAGCCTTCATTTAAAATGGTGCGGAATTTTACTTCAATGAGTACGGGTTTGTAAAGTGCCGTATAAAATTGAATCACACAAGATTACCTGATTTGCAGTTCATTTGATGAAAAAGCAAACAAAACCAGATAATAATGAGAATTAGCCACACGAAATTTTTTATTACAGGGGACTGATTATAGACTATACAGTCAGGAAAGTCAGCCTTTTGACAACATTAATTACGCGATTGAACGAAAATAGTGATAGACTTGCGGTTATGCAATAAACAAGGGTAGTGCAATGCGTGTTTTAGGTATCGAAACCTCTTGCGATGAAACTGGTATCGCAATCTATGATGATGAGCGTGGCTTATTAGCCAATCAATTATACAGCCAAATTAAAGTTCATGCAGACTATGGTGGTGTCGTGCCTGAATTGGCTTCACGTGATCATATTCGTAAAACAGTGCCGTTAATTCAAGCGGCGTTGAAAGAAGCCAATTTAACCAGTGAAGACATCGACGCTGTAGCTTACACTGCGGGCCCTGGTTTGGTGGGGGCTTTAATGGTTGGTGCAACTGTTGGGCGTTCATTAGCTTTTGCATGGAATGTTCCTGCCGTGGCCGTTCACCATATGGAAGGCCATTTATTGGCACCGATGTTAGAAGAGAAAAGCCCTGAATTCCCTTTTGTTGCGTTACTGGTTTCAGGTGGGCATACCCAGCTTATCAGTGTGACGGGGAATTGGTGAGTATGAGCTACTTGGCGAGTCCATCGATGACGCGGCAGGTGAAGCGTTTGATAAGACAGCTAAATTATTAGGCTTAGACTACCCTGGAGGCCCTGTGTTATCTCGAATGGCAGAGCAAGGCACAGCAGGTCGTTTTGTTTTTCCTCGTCCAATGACCGACAGACCAGGGCTGGATTTCAGCTTCTCAGGGTTAAAAACCTTTGCCGCCAATACCATTCGTGAAAATGCGGATGACGACCAAACCCGTGCAGATATTGCGAGAGCCTTTGAAGATGCGGTGGTAGATACGCTTGCGATTAAATGCAAACGTGCATTGGAGCAAACTGGTTTTAAACGCTTGGTGATGGCCGGCGGCGTTAGTGCTAATCGTGCTCTCAGAGCTAAAATGGAAGACGTCCTCAAACAGCGCGGTGGTGAAGTTTTTTATGCGCGCCCTGAGTTTTGTACAGATAACGGTGCGATGATTGCGCTAGCGGGGCTTATTCGTCTTAAAGGTGGAACAACGACAGGGCTTGGTGTAACAGTTCGCCCGCGTTGGCCTTTGGCTGAATTACCACCCTTAGAAAAATAATCATTGTTAATGAATTCATATTTTTTGTAAAAAGGGCTGGATGACAGCCCTTTTGCTATTCAATTAGATATTAATGTAAAACAACAACCGCATCTTCAAGTCGGCTTGAGCGTGCTTTTACCATCGTTGATGTCTCTGTGCTTTGCTCTACCAGTAATGTACTTTGTTGTGTGATGGTTTCGAGCTCACTGACTGCTTGGGTAATGTCGGCGATACCAGCCGCTTGTTCAGAGGTTGCTTGGCTAATATGGGTGATCAATTGCGTGACATTTTGTATTTGGTCAACAATCTCCTTCATGGTATCTCCGGCTGTATGGACTTGATTTTTTCCTGAATTGACTTTCTTTTCACAATCATTAATTAATTCGCGAATATCATTCACTGCGCTTGCACTGCGGCTTGCTAGGCTACGAACCTCATTGGCAACAACGGCAAAGCCTTTGCCTTGTTCACCTGCACGTGCGGCTTCTACCGCGGCATTTAACGCGAGTATATTGGTTTGAAATGCGATGTCTTTATCACGTCAGTGATGGAGTTAATTTTGCTGGTGCTACTGACAATTTCATCCATGGTATCAACAACAGCTTCCATCATGGCACCTCCACTTACTGCAGTTTCGCTGGTGGTATTGGAAAGCTGATCAACTTGAATCGTGTTATCAGCATTCATTTTACGGAAACAGCCATTTGGTTCATTGTCGCAACGGTTTGTTGCATGTATCCGACGGTTCTCTGAGTATGTGTTTCTAATTCATGACAGTCAGAAACCAAAGATTCACTGCCTTTGCGAACGTTATCAACTTGTTCGGAGACATCTTTGATTAACCAGCGGCAGATTAACCCCAGTTGCCCAATAGAACGTAATACTAAGCCAATTTCATCTGTGCGCTGCATATGGTTAACGCTATGTCGATTTCCTCGTGCAATACCAAGTGCTTGTTTGGTGATGTCTTCCAATGGCGCTGCTAGCATTTTTTCAAATACCACATTACCGATCAGTAACGTGATAAATGTACAGGCACTCATCATCATAAGCGGTGCGATTGGCTGGGGAATGAAGCTTGCCATGATGAGCCAAAGAATAAATAACAAACTCATGATTAGCCGGATACGCGAACGCGTTGAATATGTTGAAAAGTGAAATGGCATTTTTTTAGAAAGCACAATTCCCTTAAAAATTTTTCGTTGGCTTTTATTTTCATCCATTGCGTCATAAATGGGTTCTACCGTAGCAATTTCTTCACGTGTTGCGCGTGTCCGAATAGACATATAGCCCGTAATAGCCCCTTTTCGTTCCATTGGAATGATATTGGCTCGAACCCAGTAATGGTCGCCATTTTTGCGACGATTTTTCACAATGCCAGTCCAAGGTTCTCCTTTTTTAAGTGTTGCCCACATGTCGGCAAAAGCTTCCTTGGGCATATCCGGATGGCGGATAATATTGTGTGGACGTGTTAATAACTCATCTAATTCATAACCACTAACCTGTACAAAGAAATCATTAGCGTGGACAATATTCCTTGCAAATCGCTGGTTGTCATCAAGGTGATATTTTCATCTAATACATATTCGTTTTGAGTGATATAAGGGGTTCTGCTCATTATAAATACCATTATTATTGTTTAATTTTCCTTTTATATAGTCGACAGCTTTTAAATATTCCTTAGTAATAAATTTGCAATTATTTAACTTTTTTTTTAAAAGTGTGCGCTGGTTATGGCAAAAATGTAACGTAGCACAAATTGCTATCAGTACAGTTTTAAGGAGAGATATCGAACGGTTGTTATTGGGGGAGTTTTTGGAAATTTTAAACAAGGCAAATAGCATAAAAAAAGAGCTGAAATCAGCTCTTCTTAGGAAAAATCATATTAACGATTAGTCATCTAGTTCTTGTTCTTTGGTTTCTTGGGCTATTTCTTTATTGGTTTTTTGCTTTTTGTTTTTTAGTTTTTGCCAAATACGGCTTTCTTGACCGCGCCAAAGGCGTTGTATATTACCGTGATGGCGAACTAACACTAAACAAGACAACATGGCGACAGGGAAGGTGAATTCAGGTTTAAACCACCAAACATAGAAGGGGGCAAGTAAGGCGCTGACAATCGCGCCGAGTGATGAGTAACCACTAAGCAATACCGTAAGTAACCATGTCCCTGCGACTAAACCAGAAAGATCCCAACCAATAGCAGCAATTGAACCAAATGCGGTTGCTACCCCTTTTCCGCCTTTGAAACGAAAGAAAATGGGATATATATGCCCAAGACAGGCTGCAATTGCAACAAAGCCAAGATAGAATGGCTGCACATTTAAATAATAAGCAAGCCAAACTGGTATCATCCCTTTTAATACGTCACAAATGAGTACTCCGGCAGCGGCTGCTTTACCGCCTACACGTAATACGTTAGTTGCACCAGGGTTACCAGAGCCGTGTTGACGGGGGTCGGGTAGTCTCGCCAAACGGCAGATCAGTATCGCACTCGAAACTGAGCCACAAAGATAGGCGAAGATTATCATGCCAAGCGCGGTTGCACTCATAGCTAACTCCAAAAACGGTTAAGGCCATAAATTCACTTCAGTCTTGGATAATACGCATATTTTTGCTGAAGTGGTATCAATTCAGTACATAAATGAGAAAATGACGTGATGGATATCGTATTTATTGAGCAATTATCAGTCATCACCACGATTGGTGTATATGACTGGGAACAAGATATTGAACAGAAACTCGTGCTCGATATCGAAATGGGATGGGATAACAAACGCGCGTCTATGAGCGATAATGTAGAATATTGCCTAGATTATGCCAAAGTTAGTCAGGCTATCCTAGCTCATGTAGGGAATAACAAGTTTGGGTTAGTAGAACGTGTTGCTGAAGAAGTTGCACAGTTATTGAT
The DNA here is from genome assembly GCA_014635995.1 of Sarcophaga peregrina. NCBI lineage: Eukaryota > Metazoa > Arthropoda > Insecta > Diptera > Sarcophagidae > Sarcophaga > Sarcophaga peregrina. Next base: position 4,471 of record JABZEU010000313.1, read on the forward strand.
GACACAGTTTGCTAGCCCATGGGTTCGTATTAAGGTGGCTAAGCCGGGAGCCGTGGCGCGAGCCAAGCAGGTTGGGGTTATTATAGAAAGAGGCATGAAAACTGCTTAATGATGACTGGCGGTGTTTAGCCGCCAGTTTTATGGTCGTTAGATGATTTGTTGCTGCTGCCAATCTGTTACCACGCTTCAATGCGTTGTTTTGTAAGTTCTTGGCGAATTTCAGGGCCTTTAAATCCCTGTTCAACGATAGGTTTGACATCAACCGCTTGTGCGATAGTAAAAGCCTGCTTGAAATATATCCCTTGTGGGTACGTTTGCTGTTCGAGCCCTAACCGGCCTCTTGCATCCGCTTCACTGATTAAACTCAGTTGTTCATTACGTTCTGGTTTACGCCAGCTATCAAGCCCATCAAAAAATCGCAATTAGCTCATTAGCAGGTAATTTATTGATAACATGAATTTTATCATGATAGCGTGCCGCTAGACGGGCTAAGTCACGAGCCGTAGTGGGTACTTTTAATCTTGCGCAGAGAGTTTCTATTAATGGAATACCTGCCTCACCGTGGTTTGGATGACTCGGCCAAATATCAGGCGGTGTCAGCGCTTTACCTAAATCATGGCATAAGGCAGCAAAGCGAATATCCACATTATTAGATAGCTCGGCAATCACTTTCATTACCATTAGAGTGTGGATACCCGTATCAATTTCAGGGTGCCATTTTTCAGGGGCAGGAACACCAAATAACGCATCAACTTCAGGAAAAAGTACAGCTAATGCACCACATTGGCGTAAAACATCAAAATACACCTGTGGAGAATTTGATTTCAGCGCTTTTTCTGTTTCCGTCCAAACGCGCTCAGCGGTGAGGTAAGATAATTCCCCTGTAGCGGCCATTGTTTGCATCAAGGTTAATGTTTCTGGTGCGATAGTAAAACCATGCTCAAAGTAGCGAGCAGCAAAACGAGCAACCCGCAAGACCCGTAAGGGTCTTCAGAAAATGCATCAGAAACATGTCGTAAAACACGGCTCTTGAGGTCTTTCACTCCTTGGTATGGGTCAACAATTTCACCTGATTCACTTTGTGCTATCGCGTTAATTGTCAGATCGCGACGTAGCAAATCATCTTCAATGGTCACATCAGGTGCGCTATAGCAGCTAAAACCAGTATAGCCCGCACCAATTTTACGTTCTGTTCGGGCTAAAGCGTATTCTTCATGGGTTTTTGGGTGCAAGAAAACAGGAAAATCTTTTCCGACTTGTTGAAAACCTTGCGATAGCATTGCCTCGGGGGTTGTACCAACCACCACGTAGTCTCTATCTGAAATAGGTAGTCCAAGAAGTTGATCACGCACTGCGCCACCCACGAGATAGACTTTCATTTGAATGGCCTCAATTACATCCAACCATCATTACGTTTTTTACGACGCGGAATAATGTGCGGTAAAATCAAACCTAAAATTAAGCCAACACCGGCAACACCACCGCCATACATAAACCATTGTAAGATTAATTCGCGACGGCGATCATCTAAGTTGACCTCTGCAATCTCTAGCTTTTTACCGGATTTGATCAACTCATTTTTTAATTTTTCATTTTCGGCTTTTAGCTGGCTGACGATATTGTCATTATCAGCCACTTTTTGCTGCATATCTGCAGTTCGTGTATTCCACGTACTGTCGATATTGTCGAGTTGTTGACGTAGCTTTTGATTCTCAGCTTCAAGTTCTGGAATGCGGGGTTTTCATGCTTGGAGTATTGCTGAGTTGGTCAACAGGTAACCAGACCGTTCTACCTTTTTCATCGCGAACTTGTGCAAATTTGTTATCTGTGGGAAAGCAGTTCAACCGCTTCCCCGGCATTGAGCGTACCTACAATACGATATTTTGTGCCAGGTCCACTATGAACGTATGTGGATAAATCATCTGACACATAACGTTTTTCTGCTGCATGTGAATTTAAGGAAAGGCCTAGCCCCATGATTGAAATTAATAATAATGGAATTTTTCGCATGGTATTTACAGTCTTTTGATGGTGAATGAGTTTTATATTAATTGAATACTAATGAGTAAAACGCGAGGGTGCAAATCCTAAACGCAGATGTCTCTACAGTCTAAAGGAGAATGAGAACTATCCTAACTGTCTAAATTACCCTTATTTTTACTTTGTTTTCAATATAACTCACTGAAAGAAATATGACAGGTAGAATTTTTGTTTATCATACAGTTTCTTTTCTCAGCTTAGCTTGATTGGGGTAATATGAGTGAAGTGAAATAATTAAATAAGGATATGTATGAGCCACGTAGAGGTTGAACTCAAACTTGCCGCTAAGAGTTCCGCAATAGAGGCTGTACGACAGTGTCTATCGACATTGTCTCACCAATACAGTGAGCCGACGAAGTTAACCAATATCTACTTTGATACGGCAAATAAGCAGTTACGTCAGTGGGATATGGGCTTACGTATCCGCGGTTGTGATGGTCGTTATGAAATGACAATGAAAACGGCTGGGCAGGCGATAGGCGGCTTACACCAACGGCCTGAATATAATGTTGACATTGATTCACCTGAGCTTGATTTAGCCGCATTACCGGCTGAAATTTGGCCTGAAGGCACTGATGTTTCACAGCTTCAGTCTGAATTAAATATCCTCTTTAGCACCAATTTTACCCGTGAAAAATGGTTAGTGACTTTTGAAGATAGCGAAATAGAAGTGGTTTTTGACCAAGGTGAAATTTCCTCTGGCGCAAAGGATTTGCCTATTCAAGAGTTTGAACTAGAAACTAAAAAAAGGCTTTATTGCTGATGTACTCAATTTAGCGAAGAAATTTGCAGATATCGACGGCTTACATTTGTCATCACTTAGCAAAGCTGCACGTGGTTATTCATTGTTATCGCCGACAAAAGCGCCATTAACTCCTCCAAATTCGGTGTTTGACTATGAAGAGTACCCCCTCGAAAAATCATTAACGCATATGCAATTACTTTGCCAGCAGCATGAAGACTACTGGTTAGCAAATGGCAGCAATGCACGCCAAGGCTTCAGTGAGTTTTTACGTTTTGTTCAGGCATTTTTAGTGCATTACCAAAATTCTGTACCTCACTTTATTCATGACACTCCACTGGAACAATTACGTTCAGATATTGCCGATGAAGCAATTAGTGCTGAGGATTTTTGCTATAGCAGCCAGTGGTTAAAGTGTAAATTAGCCTTTATCCAGTGGTTAAGTGCTTTAACCTATCAAGAAGCTCATTAAGGTATTGATAATATGCATGCTTTTCCTGAGTTATTACAAAGCCAAGGTGAACGCGTTTTAAGCCAGTTAGCGGAACAAACGAATGAATTATTACCGTTAAATGAACAAGAAATTCAAGTGCTTGCATTTAGTGATTTTGTGTTAAAGCAAGTATTAGCACATCCGCGGTTTTTACTTGAAATTCGCTCTCGACCACCACAAGCCGATGAATGGAAAAGTTATGCATCATGGTTAGCTCAAGATTTGTCATCTGTTAGCAACGAAGACCACTTGATGCGAGTGTTGCGCTCATTTCGTCATCATATGTTAGTGCGCTGTGCATGGATGCAAGTGCTAGAAATAAGCACGCAAAAAGAAACGATTTATCAGCTCAGTATATTGGCGGAAACTTTGGTTGTTGCAGCGCGAGACTGGTTGTATCAAGAATATCGTCAGTCATGGGGAACACCTTGTAATGCAGAAGGAAAACCGCAGCCGCTGTTGGTTTAGGGATGGGGAAGTTGGGGGGCCGAGAGCTCAATTTTTCTTCTGATATTGACCTGATTTTTGCTTATCCAGAAAATGGGGTTACCCAAGGTGGCCGAAAAGAGTTAGATAATGCGCAATTTTTTACACGTTTAGGGCAAAAATTGATCCGCGTACTCGATCAAGTGACGGAATATGGCTTTGTTTATCGGGTCGATATGCGTTTACGGCCATTTGGAGATAGCGGCCCGCTGGTTTTTAGCTTTTCTGCGCTTGAGGATTATTACCAAGAACAAGGGCGAGACTGGGAACGCTACGCGATGGTTTAAAGCCCGTATTATGGGCGCTGATAGCCTCCATTATGAGGAGTGTTTGCGAAAGCTTTTGCGTCCTTTCGTTTATCGTCGCTATATCGACTTTAGCGTGATCCAATCCTTACGCAATATGAAAAATATGATTGAGCGAGAGGTTCGGCGTCGTGGTTTGGTCAATAACATCAAATTAGGCGCTGGAGGGATCCGTGAAGTTGAATTTGTTTCACAGGTTTTCCAACTCATTCGAGGGGGACGAGAACCTGTTTACAGTCGCAATCTTTATTTTCAACGTTACAAGGGATCCGTGAACTCGCATTGTTAACCGAAGATCAGGTTAATATTCTGCAAGATGGCTACCTTTTCTTGCGTAGAGTCGAAAATTTACTGCAATGTATTGATGACCAACAGACACAAACACTCCCCGAAGAGGCTTTAAATCAAGCGCGTTTAGCGTGGGGGATGGGCTTTGCTGATTGGCCTGCATTTTATCAGGTTTTGAGTCAAAAAATGGTTGCGGTGCATCAAATATTCACCGAGCAAATAGGACAGGAAGATGACTCTGAGAACATTGATGTATTCGATGAAATTTATATCACATTATGGCAAAGTGAATTATCAAAAGAAGAATTAGCCAGCTATTTGCCGTCTAAAAGTGAAGAGATTGCACAACGTATCATTCACGGTATAGTGATGTTCCGTCATGATCTCAATAAACGCACCATTGGTCCTCGAGGGCGAGATGTTCTTGATGAATTAATGCCTAAATTATTGGCTAAAGTCGGTGAGCGTGATGATGCAGGACAAGTCATTGAGCGCATCACACCACTGTTACTGAGCATTGTTAGCCGCACTACTTACCTAGAGTTAATGCTTGAATTTGATGAGGTTTTGACGCACGTTATTCGTTTATGTGCGGCTTCACCCTATGATAGCGGAACAATTAGCTCGCCACCCATTGTTACTTGATGAGTTACTCGACCCTCAATCGTTATACCAACCCTTACCGCTAACGGCCTACCGTGATGAGCTGCGCCAATATTTAATGCGCGTTCCTGAAGATGACGAAGAACAACAACTTGAAGCATTACGTCAATTCAAACAAGCTCAATTATTGCGTATTGCTGCTGAAGATATTCAGGTGTTTTGCCGGTAATGAAAGTCAGTGATCATCTGACTTACCTTGCGGAAGCAATTATTGATGCGGTGGTACACCAAGCGTGGCAAAAATGGTAAAACGCTATGGTGAGCCAGCGCATCTAGAGCAAAGTGACAAAAAACAATATGGGTTTGCGGTATTAGGTTATGGAAAGCTAGGCGGCTGGGAACTGGGCTATGGCTCTGACTTAGACCTTGTTTTTCTCTTCGATTGCCCTTTAGATGTGGTCACCAATGGTGAACGTTCCATTGACGCTCGCCAATTTTACTTGCGTGTTGCTCAGCGTATTATCCATTTGTTTAGTACTCGAACCCCTTCTGGTGTGTTGTATGAAGTTGATGCGCGACTCAGGCCTTCTGGTGAATCAGGAATGTTGGTCAGTACCATACAATCATTTGATGATTACCAAAAAAATGATGCTTGGACATGGGAACATCAAGCGCTAATTCGAGCTCGAATGGTGTTTGGTGATGAGGATTTACAACGGCAATTTATACAGACTCGCCACGAAACTCTGTGTATGCCAAGAGACCCTAAAACTTTGCAACAGCAAGTGCGTGATATGCGGTTGAAAATGCATCAGCACCTAGGAAGTCATCAAGTCAATGAATTCGACTTAAAAGCGGATCCTGGTGGGATTACTGATATTGAATTTATCGCACAATACTTAGTTTTGCGTTTTGCCGCAGAAAATAATGCGCTAACACGTTGGTCTGATAATGTGCGTATTTTCGAGTTGATGGCGCAGTATGGTTTTATGCCAGAAGATGAAGCGAATGCTTTAACTCTAGCGTATGTCACAATGCGTAATGAGCTCCATCACTTAGCATTACAATCACTACCAAGCCGTGTAGAGATAAGCCAATTTTCTCAGCAACGTGAACAAGTTTTAGCGAGTTGGCAAAAATGGCTTGAAGAATAAAGAACAAACGCATTTTATTTAGCTAAACAGCGCAATATGCTAGTATTGTTGCTAATTATTATCAGATTTCCTTTTTAAGACTGGAGTGCAGGATGAAAGTAACTCTTCCGGATTATAAACAAGCCGGTGTGCTGGTGGTTGGTGATGTTATGTTAGACCGTTATTGGCATGGTCCTGCAAACCGTATCTCGCCAGAAGCCCCTGTCCCGGTTGTTAAAGTCACAATGGTCGAAGAGCGTCCCGGTGGTGCGGCTAACGTCGCGATGAATATTGCGTCATTGGGTGCAAATTCACGCCTTGTGGGGTTAACTGGAATTGATGACGCGGCAAAAGCACTCACTAAAAATTTAAATGCCGTACAGGTTCGTTGTGATTTTGTGGCTATCCCCACCCATCCAACCATTACTAAATTACGCGTACTTTCACGTAATCAGCAACTTATTCGCCTCGATTTTGAAGAAGGTTTTGAAAACGTGGATGTTGCCCCTGTACTGGAGCGCATAGAACAAGCACTGCCACACATTGGCGCACTAGTACTGTCTGACTATGCAAAAGGGGCGTTAACTCATGTTGAGAAGATGATAGCGCTCGCCAACAAGGCCAATGTTCCAGTCTTGATTGACCCGAAAGGAAACAATTTCGAACGTTACCGTGGGGCAACTTTATTGACGCCAAATATGTCTGAGTTTGAAGCGATTGTTGGGCCATGTAAAAACAACCAAGACGTTGAAGAAAAAGGCATGAAGC
>JABZEU010000314.1:0-11325 GCA_014635995.1 Sarcophaga peregrina
ACTACAAGGCGATGTCGATTTTATCAAAAAAAGAAAATCATCTTTCCGGATAAAGATCATTCGGGATTTTATGAATCCCGCAAGTCCCGGGATTTCGAGTTTCGGGATTGCCCGATTGTCATCCCTAGTATATACATAATTGCCCATTACAACCCTTTAGTCAGGATTACAACCTTGTGTCTCACATCAACCATATTGTGTGCATCAATTTTAAAAGACAGACAGATGTTTTGAGAAACTTTTCATGGCAATTTTTTTTATTTACTCTCAGAGTTTTTGGCAGAAATCTGCTGAGAGGAAGTCGCCGTATTTTTATTTTTCATATTTCGTTTTGATGTCTGACTTCAACCCTGGCCTTTCGTCCATACACTAATAGACTACGGCGTCTTCAAGCCTGTAAACAACGCGTCTAGTTATGTACATTAGCAGAATCTCAATCATTTCGATAATTGACGGGGGTTTTAATCCCACGCTCGTGGTAAAGTTTTTGGGCAGGCTTTGAGCAGAGATCAGCAACGAGTATTCAAAACAATGAGTAGATTCGAGTCATACTTATAATTTCTGATACTGATACACATTCATACTTATTTTAATATGATACTCATACTACTCATACTCAAAGTTGGAAGTACTCGTCGTATTCATACTTAACAATACGCATAATGTTATTGACTTCGACTCGTCTCTACTTAACATTTACACGAAGTACAAAATAAGTATGATTCGCATACGAACACAACTATGCTCACAAGAAGATTGTGTGTAAGCTTTGCTTGTTGTCTTTGTCTTTCCTTTCTTCTTTGTTTGTATATGCAACAACAACAAAGGCTGTAAATTTTAATGAATGATTCGAATCAGTCGAATTACTTATAAGAATTATAAGTATTTTACTAAATTTATGAATCAGAATGAGTAGGCGTATGAATCAAACATATTTCGAATGTTGTAGGTTTGTGATCAACGCTATACTCATAATCATTGCTACTTATGCTTATAAATCAATGTTGTAGCGAGTACGAATGAATCAGAGTAGTTGAATTTCAATTCTGTTGAATTACTTATACTCAAAATTGCACGAGTGCTTATGAGTAGCGGAAAAACGATTCATTGCTGATCTCTGGCTTTGAGGACCACAATTCGCTGTCATATTCAAATGGCTGTTGGATACGCATACTAGACGAAGGCTTTGAGTTTAAAACTTGGCTGCCAATACTTGTATTGTGTTAAAAAAGGAACAAAGGCAATTGATTACAATTTATTTTATTTATTTATTTATCTTGGCAAATAAAAACACTGATCGGCTTAACCGATTTAAAAATAAGATTTCATCTTGTTTGGATGGTTCTCTTTAAATCAAATAGGCGCCGACGGATAATATTTCCACCGATAAATATAAAAAAAATTTATTTTCCTTATAATGACAAAAATTTTATTGAACAAAATATTCTTATCCTCCATATTCAATGAATATTGAAAAACAACAGCCATTGTACACCTAATACGAAACACCTTTATTTTTTCCCTATTACCAACAACGATTATTTATAGCGATGTAATCGATAATGAACACATTAATGACTTTATTTGCTACTTATCGATTGCAAATGACTTTCAACGTTTAGGAATATTATTTCGTTGATTAAATTTATTTGTATTGTGAACATATTTTTCGAAATGAAAGGGAAAACAACCCCCTACGAAATATCCAACTAAACCTAACAATCTTATGGATTATGTTTATGGCACGTGTAGACATACATACACACATACAAGCATGCAATAATGAATCCTAAATTCATTTATGAAACCCATATTACTAGATAAAAGCGTTAATGCACCTTTACAGGGTATTGGTTAGGGTAAGGGTTTCAACTCAACAGGAGTTCAAACACACAGAGAGGGAGAGTGCGAAAGTGAATGGAATGCAATATGAAAAAGGAAATGAATAATCTTAACACTAAAAACTACTGAAAAAAAGTCTCTTCCTTTAATTTATTTCTTAAATTCGTTGGGTTTAAAGGACAATCCCTAAATTATATTTAACACACATGACTTTAATGACATCAACACACTACCACATACATGCACGAACTCATATATTGAAATGAAATTTTTTACACCACCTTTTGAGAGGGGATCTTTGGCTCATATTCACTCACTTATGCCTTTACATATTTTGAAAGTCCTTTTGTAACAGGAGCCCTCTGTTTATCTCCCTTTCTGTTTGGAAGTTATACAACGTGGCAGTGGTAGTCATGGTAATAATAATAATTCTAAATGACCATTACCCCCTATTGTGAGATAAATATCGTTGTTTCCTTATTTCTTTCCTTCTCTTTATTTTCAGTTTTTTGTTTCAGTGAAAACGCGCTAATATATGTGAGAGTGTATTTCATAAACTTTAAGCAACAATGTACAGCTGGCACTGCAAGGATAAGCGGGATGTACAGTGGAGTATTGGCGTGTTCGACGTGAGGTCATGGTTGAACCCTCACATTAGACCTCTCGAACAAAACGTAGTATTGACATGAAATAATATTTCTTCGGCGATTTCTTCTCAGCAGATTTCTGGTAAACATACATACATACATAATTGGCCATTACAACCCTTCAGTCAGGATTACGACCTATCTTCTCACACCACTTATGTTGTGTGCGTTAATTTTATACATGAGTGGCGGGACCTACAGTTTAAAGTCGACTCCGAACGACAGATTTTTGAGAAGCTTTTCATGGAAATTTTTACTCTCAGAATCTTTGCCAGAAATCTGCTGAAAAGAAGTCGCCGAAGAAATATTTTCATATTTTCGTTTTGATGCCTGACCTGGGATACGAACCCGGGCCTTTCGTCTAATAAGCCAACACACTACCTTCTAGACCACGGCGACTATAAGATTTCTGGTAAACACTCTAAGAAATTGCTATGAAAAGTTTTTCAAAAATATATTGTTCCGAGTCTACTTTCCTTACTTAGGTTCCGCCACTCATGTATGAAAATAATACTCACAACATATAGGCGTTTTGAAAAGTCAAGTCGTAAGTCTGCCTGCTTTAGAACACCTCCACACAAAGTACGCTAAAATTTAATAATTTTTGATAAGTTACCCACACGACTATGGCGACTTTATGCGTTATTGCTGTCTAGAAGGATATTCGTGGGCATCTATTAAGGTGAAAGCCTTGTAGTTTACAATGTAGGTTATCCATTTCGTGGTTTCGAAAGTAAATGTAAATAAAACACATAAAATATTTTTTTCAGAATATTTCTTTTTTATTGTAAAGTTTAAACGTAGAAATTATGTGTGCAACACTATATCATATAAATGACTTTCACGTGATGTGTTGCAAGCATTTATTCTTTTGAGGTAATTTTCGGTACATCAGCCATAACTTGACGAATGTTGGTTTTTAAGTGCTCAAGAGTTGAAGGTTCATCTGCATAAACACAGTCTTTCGCGTAGCCATACATACAAGTCTAATAATGTCAAATCGCATGATCTTGGTGGCCAGTTGATACCGCCACGACGAGAAATTATGTCACTTGCAATTAAGCCATATTCGCTCGAGTTGTGTGGCATGTGGCACCGTCTTGTTGTGTTCTTCAATAGCAGGCAAAAGAATGTCGGTTATCATACGACCATAACGCTCCGCATTGACGATGACAGTCGTACCATCGCCGTTTTCGAAGAAGTGTGGTTCAAACACACCTTCGGACCGAAGAGCGCATCAAACAGTGACTCTTTCTGGATGTAGTGGCTACTCTTCAAGTACTTGAGGATTCTTAGAACCACAAATACGACAATTTTGTCTATTAACATTCCCACCGGGTGTGAAATGTGCTTCATCGCTGAAGAAAATTTTGTACGAAAAATTGCCGTCCGCCGCCTGTTGTTCAAGCAACCATTCTTCGTATCTACGGCTTCCGTTGTGGCGTGAGCTAGACTTTATATGGATGTAGGTGTAGATCTGAAGTCGCCGTGGTCTAGTGGGTAGTGTGTTGGCTTATTAGACAAAAGGCCCGGGTTCGAATCCCAGGTCAGACATCAAAACGAAAAAATATTTCTTCGGCGACTTCCTCTCAGCAGATTTCTGGCAAAGACTCTGAGAGTAAAAATTGCCATGAAAAGCTTCTCAAAAATCTGTCGTTCGGAGTCGACTTTAAACTGTAGGTCCCGCCACTCATGTATAAAATTAACGCACACAGCATAAGTGGTGTGAGAAGCTAGGTTGTAATCCTGACTGAAGGGTTGTAATGGCCAATTATGTATGTAGGTGTAGATCTAAATGCAAAATACGCCATAATGTGCTGTAAGACAGTCCTAATTCCTGAAAACGACAAGGAATCGACACATTCGGGTCTTCGGCAACATTTTTACTTATAATAGCAATATTTTCTGCGGAACGAGCGAAACGCTAACGCACAGGCCTTTCAATATTTGCAACCACTCTAGTCTCTTCAAATTTCTTCACAATTTTGTCAATTGCTTGCGTAGGTGGACGTTTATGTAAACCAATAATCTCCTGTTAAAGCACGATACGTGGCTGTGTCAGAATCACCATTTTTGTAGTAGTGTTAGTTAAGCGATCCATTTTCGGCAATGTCAGACTTTCAATTGAAAAGAAAAAAATTGGTTTGAACAACATGAAAATTCAGTATTATGTTCACTAGAAACGAGACGTTTTTTAGTGCCTTAGCTTCTTAAGACGGTGCGAAAAATACTTCACTTCATCTGATCTTCGTACGATTTACACAATTTATAACTGAACGAGAATAGAATACAACTCTAATGTATGGGTCGGAGCTTCAACATATATTTTGATGCTTCCCGACTGTTTACAGGAGAGGACATGGTAGTTTGTTAATAACGATAGTGTATCCTACTAACGTAGTGTATCCGGAAGTCGGCAAAGAGGACGACCTTGTATCCGTTGGAAGAACCAAATCAAGGAAGCCCTGTCATCAATTGGTTTGACCAACTGACGATGGCGAGCAAGAAGCAGAGGCGCCTGAAAAGTTGTCCGTTAAGCGGGTTGTTATGGCCAATTAATCCTACTAGATTGATTCACCTAGTAGATTGAGCACAGTTTCTTTTTGTTTTACGCCAAGGAGGGACAAATGTACCTAACCGCACCATAGAGGAAGCCGTCACGTCCTCCGTGTGTGGGGCCCTCACCCACTAAATTCCCTCCTCATCCCGTGGCCCGTTGTGCCACTCCGGAACTACGGTGGTATTACTTCGGAGTGGAGTCCTTTTAGCCCTTTGGCCAACTTCATGCTCATATCCGCGTCCAGATTGCGTATTGAAGGTTGTGGAGACTTCTAAGAGTTTCCACTATTTCTTTCGTCCAGCTTCCCGACAGGGATTTTGTTTGACACGTGGGCTAGTGTCATCAATGCCGGCGTGCCTATATGTTCTGCAGTCTCCAGATCTCTCATAATTCGCCAGTTAGGCCCAATTTTCCCTACTTGCCATCATAACTCCGACAATGTTGGCGGTCGTTATCGTTCCAATCGCTGACGTCAGTACAGAGCGATAGCTCTGCCAGTGTGCACATTCGAACACAGTGTGTTCCGCATCATCAATTACTTCCCCTTCCTCATAAAGCTTGTAAGGGGAGTAGGTCTCGTCTATTCTGTGCAGATATTTCCTAAAATATTCGTGACCCGATAGCATCTGCGTAACGTAGCAATTTACTTCTCCAAATTTCCGTCCCAATCCATGGCTTTATGTCCGGGATAAGTCTCACCGTCCACCTTCCTCTATCTTCATCGTTCCATTGTCGTTGCATTCTGAAGTGTGGTGTTTTCCCTGAAGTGGACGGTTATGTGATTTCCAGCCGATTTCACCTTATAAATCACCATCCGCTCTACAGCCAGCAGACCTACAGGGATTGTACCTGCCATCACAAGTCTGGCTGGGGCGGACACTGTACGATATGCTGACGCGATACGCAGTGCAGCCGTTCTCTGTACGATTAGAGCACCATTGCAATGTGGCTTGTGTTTCACTATCGCTACTATAACGGATTTTGCTCGAGCGAAATAAGGGGGACTTGTTCCCGAGAAACATGTATTTCTGCGTAACACTCGTCGTTCTCGGCCGGCATAACCGTATATGGTCGTTTAGCCAGTGGACCGCACACAAAGTCGTCAAAATGGCGATAAATCGTTAAATCTGGCAACTACGTTCAGATGCTTTAATTCTTATGCAGAAAATTAATTTGTCCCACTGTGCTTAGGTTAGAAACTCCTTATAACACGATGTTGTTGTTTGGTGTAGAAAGTCTTAAATTCATTTCGCATTTTTCCTCCAAAAAAACAAAACCAAAAATATTTCTCCTTAATTCACCTAGAAAGGGTTCAAATGTCGTGTTTATGGAACATCAATTAAAATTAAAAGAACAAAAAATCCAAAAGTGAATGACTTTTTGGCGGAAGTGAATTGTGCACACTTCTATACATTAAGCGCGTTAAAGTGGGAATGTAGTAAAGCGATCACAGATCCTTTTCAATTGAAGTTTCATTTTTGGGAAAATTTTGCGTTTTTTTTTTGGGCAATTAATGTCTTATTCGGCTTTAGTTCATCTCTTTACATTCTCTTCTATTGTTTTTCATTGTTTTGTGCGGCATTTGGTGAATATCCTTTAGTTTTTCATTGTTTTTCTAATAAAAATAATTCAATATTTTGACAGTTTTTTTTCCATTTTGTCCTTTTGTCGGCTTTTATTTTTATTTTTCAAAAGAGAATTAGAAGACACAAATAATGAGGGAAACAAATGCTAGGCCATTGAGAAAGGAAAAGGAAACCGTCTGTCATTAGGCTTGTGTGTGTAATTTATTAGAATTGGTTTGTTTGTCTAATAATTAAGACAGGCAAAGGTCAATTAATTCCTTGTATAAGGGAATATACTGTTCGGTGGTATAATAAAGGCTGCTATTGGTGTATTATAAAGCAGAATGCCTGTAAAAACGATTTAGTAAACAATTTGAAATTGATAAGTATTGGTTTTGAAAACTTCATCAATCAGGCTAGAAGGAGTTTAGAACAGTGATGAGAGTTGTGTTTTGGAATTATTTTCTTTGATTGTGCAGAGTTTCATTTTGATTATATTAAAGAATGGTGACCATTAATCTATATACAGTCAAATTCGTTTATAACGAACTCGTTTATAACGAATTCCCGGTTAAAAGGAACTACTTTAAATGGTCCCAGTAATTAGATTTCATACATTTAACTATAACGAACTATTTTTTCTGCTCCCACGGAGTTCGTTATAACCAGGTTTGACTGTATATAAAAATTATTGTGTGTTTATTTGTTTGTGGGTTTGTTTGAAGTCTATAGACGGCTAAACGGCTGCCCCGATTTTCTTGAAATTTTAGCTGTACCTCCCAATATGTCTGGAAGGAACTATAGGCTATATTCTATTATTTTAAAATTCCAAGTAGGCGTGGTTTCATGCCCACATACCCAATAAGTGTTTAATATCGCATATCTCATAAACTGCAACAGCTAAAGTCCTCAAATTTTGTATGGATGACTTTGACGTATATATAAACAAAATGGGCGGATTGGCTATAGTGGGCGTGTCACCTCCCATGGTCTATATATATATAAAAATATATGCACCTTATAGAATCGTAAACTATGCCTTTGATCATGTTATGATCTTTAGAAAAGTCGTTGCGCATGAGCCGGTGTAGGTTTCGAAGTTGATATGACTAATTTCCGGCAGGTGGCGCCACTGAAAATTACTTTAAATTAATTAAATCGTAAACTGTGGATTTAATCATGTTATGATCTTTAGCAAGGATGTTGCGCATGAGCCGATGAAGATTTCTAAGTTGGTATGATCAATTTCCATTAGGTGGTGCCAATGAAAATTACTTAAAATCAATTTAATCGTAAACTGTGCATTTAATTATGTTATGATCTTTAGCAAAGTTGTTGCTGAGTTGTTGTTGAGCCAATGCAGAGTTCTAAGTTCGTATGACCAATTTCGAATAGGTGGTTCCACTCAAAATGAGTCGACGGAGATTGGTGCGGTTAATTTGTGATGGATGGAATGGATTCAATATTAATGAGAGGCAATTAGTCGACCTACACCCCAACCACGGAAGAATTACGAGCCTTAGAATCAGACGAGCACTGTGACTGGAAAATCTTTGAGTATAATCCGCTGTGAGCCATTCGTATGAACCATTTGAACAACGAGAAGTGAGATTAGAAACTGATCAAATGCGTACTACTCAGGCCCGTTCATCTGAATCATCAGGACAACGGTAAACAAAATCAATAAAATGATTCAAAATTAATTGGACATTCGTGTAATGCCTTTCCTTCAAATTTATTTTAGTTAGGGGCGCTGAAAAACACAAATCCAGTGCGTTTAAGCTCATAAGATTTTACCTAACTTGCAGTCAAGAGACTCATAAAAGCAATTTTAATGGCTAAGAGCAAAAAAATGAGAAAACTCAATATATTTAAGCCAAATTTCTATTACGAAGTCTATCCAATAAACGAATATAAAATGTTGAAAATGTCGGAAGTAAGTGTCTGTAAAGCTATTGTTTCGGAATGATTTTTTATAAACAGTACATCTAAATACTCTAAGAAATTTGACGTAGGCATGCCGTAAGTCTATTTACGCCACAAACAATTTTTTTAAATCGTTAAGAATGGCCGAAAGCTTGTAATAGAATGATGGATGGAGACGTGGTGGACATAAGGATAAATACAAACTTTTGTACAAATCCTGTTATATGCCATAACAAGCTCACTAATTGTTCTAATGCTCCAAGTATTTTGTACCATCATTATCTTAGCATAAATGCTTACTCTACGTTCTGTGCAAATTTACTCAGTTACAGTCAATTACGTTGGTAAACTTCAACAAACTGCTGGTAGTTATTAAAAGGACAATTCTTAGAGCTATTCCCTCATTACTGTCTTACAGCTTCTAAATATGTTTTCTAAAAATTATTTCTCATCATTGGCGAATTCACATATTAGATTTGAAACCATCCTCATTCAAATACAAGTGTCCTTTGAGTCTAAAGTTTTATGTCAAAAGATTGGTTACCAACCTAAAGTTACTTCTGAATAGTATGAGCAAATCAGATTCTTTTCTAATTTCCCAACATAAGGTTAGTTTAAATGAATTTTATTTTTTATTTGAGAAACGTTTTCGCCTCTCCACATCCTCTCTTTCACTTCCACAAGAAAGTACAGATACAATCAGTGATAGGTCATTTTTTTCTCAGGGGATGACCCCTACTTATGCAGTGCATTGTGCAGGTTTAGGAACGGTAGAAAGTGGGAAGATGCGAACGGTAAGGAAACGAGTTGCTGCTGGTGACTGTAAAATGGTCAGTGCTATACCTTCACCATTAGACCGTCTACAGCAATCGTACCCAAGAAGCCCGCAGTTGCTCACACCACTTATGTGTGTGTTAATTGTATACAGAAGTGACGGGAAATACAGTTTAAAGTCGACTCCGAACGACAGATTTTTGAGAAACAAGAAGAGAAAGAGAAGAAATCGCCGAAAAATGCTTTTGGTATTTTTTTTATTTTTTTTATGTCTGGCCTGGGACTCGAACCCTGGATTTACATCTAATAAGCCAGCACACTACCTACTAGATCACGGCGACCACCGTCATTACAGTGAATTTCCGCCTGACATGGAATAGACCTTTTTCCTCTAACTAACTATTTCAGCTTCTCCAGGCAGCCCTAAACATTTTCGAGTTAGTCTCATAAGAGCCAAGTGCTCGGATATTGCCCTGACTGTGGGATAGTATTGAGATGCATTGTTGTTTATACTTTCTCTCTAAGTTAAACTGATCACTTCGTTTGATGGAATAGAAATCCACCAGGGACTAAAATTCCTTTAATTTTTTATAGACTGTCTAGCCTCTAGGTTACATTATTTACTTTTGTCACTTAGTATCGAAGCCGCTGTAGTCTAACTGGCTTAATAGACGTGAGTCCTCGATTCACATTCTAGGTCTGACAGCAAAATGAAAATATGAACCAAATATTTCTTCGCTGACTTAAACTCTGCAGATTTCTGGCAAAAACTCTAAGAGTACATAAAATTATCATGAAAAGTTTCTCAAAAATCTGTCGCTCGGAGTCATGTATTAAAATTAACACACACAACACGCAGAAGAAGGTAGAGACTTTGACGCCTGGCGAGTGGTGCTATACTGGAAGTCAGTAGTCGCAACGGATACGATTGATAGACGGATGGCAAGTACTGGTAGACTAGTCGTCAATACTGAACTCGTTTTTTAAGTTGGCAGCCCTATTAGCATATATTTAAGTTGGCAGTCCTGCTGTCAACAATTTTTGGCTTGTGAAATTAAAGTTTGATTAGTGTTTACGAGAAATATTCCTGTCGCTTACAAATTTAAACAAAAAAAAGTAAATAAAAGAAAAAATTAAAATGAATGAATGCACTTTCCAACGAAAAGTAACAAAACAAAAGAAGACAAGCAAAAATATTGGCCAAATTCTTGGGCGAGACATTGTTATGGCATTTAACGCTAAGGGAGTGCAAGGAAAAAGGAGGTCGAAAGACTTTAAAAACCTACTCGTGGATTAGTTCAAAGGCAACTGGTGGAAAATTACTCCCAAACTCTGCAGTCGTACACCACTACCAAACCGTCCAGTGGAGCACCACTCGGAAAGCGACACAAAAGCGAGTAGTGGTTTTCGTATGACAGTCCAATGTTAAAATCGTCAGTTGAAAGCATTTTCGGGATTCACACAATCCCGAATCCCGGGATTTTTAAAATCTTGTCCCGCGATTTTTCGGGATTGTGAATTCATATGTATTTTGACCCTACAAAAGGCCCTGAAAAAAATTCTATATCACCTGACTTCGATAATAGATTCTCAGATGAGGAAAACCCCACTTCCATTGATAAAAAGTTATTTGATGGCATCGAAGAATGCAAAAGCTCTATAAAACGAATTAATAGGGTAAATGATTTAGATACTAAACTGTCCAAAGAAATAGATTCATTTACATCAGGAGGTGGTAGCGGTGAATATTTACAAGCTGCATACAGCTATCTTGGAACTATTTCACCAACAAATGTTGATCGCAAGAAGTAGTTTTCAACGTCAGCGTGTGTTGACAACAAAATTCGTCCAAGCCTATCATATCACATGTTAGATGCTTTAATCATTTTGTTGGAATCCAAATAATATTCTTAAAACTAATGCATTTGCATACGTATTAATAAGTTCTATTTTTGTTAATTTACACTTTTTTGTTACATTTTGTCTTGCTGTTTTTATATTTTATTTTTAA
>JABZEU010000315.1:0-11317 GCA_014635995.1 Sarcophaga peregrina
TTATTATAAAAGAATATTAAAGTTAAAAAAGTTACCATTTGCAAAAATTAGTATAAAAAACTGGGAATAAAAATATATCCTATATAGACCTAAAAATAAATCACAAATAGTAAAAAATTAGTAAAAAATTTTCCTCATGAAAATAATTTGAATAACTCCTTCTTGAACGCGTTTGCATTGCCTAGATTCTGGATGTAATTTGGTAGGGAATTCCAAAGACTAGTGGTGTGTATAAGAAACTGTCTCTGAGATAAAAGAGTCCTAAATCTTTGCTGAATAATGTTCCTACCGCGGTAGGATCTAGCAAATTTAATTCGACAAAATAAATATTCCGGCTGTCCCGTGTAAATTATCTTATGAAGTAGAATAAGGCATCTAATTTTCAGGAGATTATCAAATTCTACATTAAGAATCCGGCAGGCCAAATGGGAAATGTGATCACGACGCCCCTTCTGAAAGCCATATCTAGCTATGTTATTGAACGCCAAGTTAAGTCTACGTTTATCATCACAATCGCAGTTTGCGAAAATTTCACACCCATACAAAAGTACCGGAATTAAGTACGTTCTGGCAAGTTGCATACGAATGACAAAAGGAGTCGAATCAATAACAGTCCACAAGTTCCTAAGCATACTATAAATTCTACCTACAACTGCACCTATATGGTTAGACCACGATAAACTGCCATTAAAGACAATACCCAGATTCTTCGCAGATTTGACAAAGTCAATCTTATTTCCCCTGATGCATAATTCAGGCATGACAAATGATCTGTCTGTTCTCGAAAGTATAATACATTTAGACTTGGAGGGATTGATGCAAAGACCATTGGCCGAGGCCCAGTTGTCAATCCTTACCAAATCACTATTAATATAGTCCAAACAAGAATCAATATTCTCCCTTGGAGTACTAGTATAAAGCTGCACATCATCAGCATACATATGAACATTACAGTGAATCAAGACATTCGGTAAATCATTTATATACATACAAAATAACAGAGGCCCAAGTACTGACCCCTGGGGAACACCTCTACTAATATTAAGTGGATTTGAGATACTGCCATTAAGATGTACTTTTTGAAACCTATTCAGCAAATAAGAATAAATAAGATTACAAGCAGAATTTGAGAAATAAAAAAGCTTCCGGAGCTTTTTTAAAAGAACTTCATGATCGACTGTGTCAAAAGCCTTAGTGTGATCAAGCAGAACCAAAAACGCTACACTATTTTCATCTAGTTTCGACCTAATATCTTCTACAACATTTATCAGAGCTGTAGTACAACTTCTACCTTTCATAAATCCTGACTGACTGAGGGTAAAGTAATGGTGACTCTCCAGGTAATCAGTGATCTGTCTGGCCATTATATTCTCCATTACCTTGGACAAAAAAGGGAGGATAGCAATTGGCCTGAACTCGTTGTTCGTTTTGGGAATGGGAATGATTTTTGCCAGTTTCCAATGTTCAGGAAAAGTAGATTTAGTCAGAACAGTATTGAACAAGTGAGTAAAATATGGTAAAAGTTTAGGAGTCAGAGCTCTCAAGAATAAAGGATTCAAATCATCAGAACCTACCGCGTTCGATTTTACCGCTGAAATACATTCCAAAACCTCGAACTGATTTACACAGCGAAAACTAAAGGAATGTTGTGGTAGAACACAACAAAGATCATCATAGAAGTTATTAAAAGGTTTTGTGTTTGCTCTCCTTGCTTTTTTGTTTTTTTTTTGCCTTTTTTTCTAAATGCAATAACAACTAAGACTGCAATTTTGATGAATATTTTGAGGCACTCGAATCAGTATTATAAGTATTTTATGAAGCCTAATGGGTAGACTTATGAATCAAACATATTCGAATGGTTTGAGTTTAATGCCAAAGTTGTACGCATACCCATTGCAACCTGGACTTATAAATCAACGTTGTGGTGATTATGAACGAATCAAAGTAGTTAAATTTAAATTTAATTGACTTTCTTATATTCTAAATTTCATGAGTGCTTATGAGTAACGAAAAAACGAATCATTACTTATCTCTGATTACAACCCCTCATTCAGAATTACAATCTACCTTTTTTTAGTTATTCTCAAAGTTTTATCAGAAGAAAATCGCTGGAAAATATTTTTCATTTCCTCGTCTGACATGGGTTTTGGGGTATGTTAGTAATGAAAAAGTACAAAAAAAGTATAAAAGTACTGAATGTTAGTATATAGAATACAATTCTTTATCTCTTACTCTACTTAAAGCAATTATATTCTTACAAATTTTAATACATAAGTAAACATAACGTAATAATTTTATATCGAAATGGATTTGATCATAAGAAAATTGCCTGAAACTGTTATAATTTTAATTAGAAAACGTTTCTTCCACATTTTCTTTAAGCAGGTTATACGATAACATCTATGCAAACACACTGTTAAGTGTAAAAAATTAAAAAAAAGAGTTTGAAATAAATTTGTATCTTAATTATACTGAATTCTGAATTAATATTTAATGATCCCCCAACACTTATAAAATATACTCTAGAGAACATAAGTCCTTTTATAAATTTTGTTTCATGTTAATTGCTTTTTCCCTTCCATTCTCCTTTAGTTCTAATATTTTTAACTACAGAATTACTCCCTTGTTTAACTACATAGCCTCAAACAATAAGATTATTTACTTGTTAATTGATTTTTATTGAGTTTAAATACAAAATTCTACGAAAATAAATAACAGTAATAAAGAGAGAGAGAGAGAGAGAGAGAGAGAGAATTGAAGAGTGAGAAGAAAGGATTTGATTTTCCTTTAAAATTTTAACCCACTCATTATTAATAAAATAAACACGAACATTATTAAAATAATGTGCGATGTAAGTAAAGTATAGTTGTCGTAATCCCACACGAGTACAACATAGTATTTGAGTCTAATTATAGCGTAATGCTTTGCTCTAATGACTGCAAAATTCAATTGAATTCAACTCATTTAGATTATAAGAAAAACAACAAAAACAAAATCAACAAAAATAAAAATTTTAATTGAAAACGTTGTACGTGACAAAACTAGTCACAGCGAAATTATGTCTCTTGAAATCATATACCAAATGAGACAACAAAAAACTAAAACGTTGGGGGTGTTGAGAGAATTAGAAAATATTTATGAAAAGTAAGGTTAAAAAATAACAGCTGATTTTTTAGCTATTAATTTTTTGGCAATACTGGTTTAAATAGCTCACACACGATTTCACTGTCAAACATCTTCAGTTTGGTTTATAATTTAACCATGAATCGTCTTACAAACGAACAACGCTTGCAAATCATCGAATTTGATTATCAACATGCATGCTCTGTTAAGAAAGTTCATTGCGGGCTTCTTCCATTTTATGGTCAGTTTAATCAGGCTATTGTGAAGAAATTTCGCACCAAATTTACATTGCTGGACATTAAACCACCAACACGTTTACGTAGAGTGCGAAGAAGAAGGAAATATCGCTGCTATATCAGCCAGTGTTAATGATGACCATCAATTATCGATTCGTCGCCGTTCGCAGCAATTGGGCCTCTGTTACTCAACAAAATCGATTATCTTGCGGAAGGATTTTGGTATAAAGCCTTTCAAAATACAGCTGGTGCAAGAATTGAAACCGAACGACCTACTGTCTCGCAGAATTTTTGATGAATGGGCTCTTGGAAAGTTGACCGAAGATCCTTTTCTTTATCGGAAAATTGTGGTCAAAGACGAAGCTCATTTTTGGCTCAATGGCTCAATTACAGTTTAAAGTCGACTCCGAACGACAGATTTTTTGAGAAACTTTTCATGGCATTTTATTTACTCTCAGAGTTTTTGCCAGTTTTTTGTATTTCCTTTTAATGTCTGGCCTGGGAATCGAACCCTGGCTTTACGTCTAATAAGCCAGCACACTACCTACCAGACCACGGAGACTTCATTCTTTCATACTCACTACAAACGTTGATTTATAATTAAAGGTTGCAATGAGTATGCGTACATCATTGACATCAAACTCATGCCAATCGAAATATGTTTGATTCATAAGTCTACTCATTTAGATTCATACACACATATACACTTCAGTCAGAAGTACATCCTAGCTTCTCACATCACTTATGTTATATGCGTTAATTTTATACATGAGTCGCAGGACCCACAGTTTTCAAGTCGACACCGAGTGACAGATTCTTTGAGAAACTTTTCATGGCTATTTTATTCACTCTCAGAGTTTATGTCATAAATCTGCTGAGAGGCACTGGCCGAAGAAATATTTTTTTGTTTTCATAATTTCTTTTGATGTCTGACCTGGGCATAGATGTCAGGGTCATTTTGACGATTTTGTGCTCCAAAAATGTAATTTTGACGACATGACGATTTATACGCTTAGGACATTAAGCTTTGTAAAGTATGGGTATATGTAGGTGTAAAGTATTATATTTTTAAGTTTTTTTTTGAATACCTGTGATCATTTTATGGCACTTTAATCCGTAATGTGCTGGCTGAGAAAGACGAGCGTTCCGTAGGAATTATGGATGCCAAACGGGATCGATTTTTAAAAATTCCGGGATTGGGGATTTTGTAAATCCCGAATTATATATCATTAAAAATAAAATATAAAAACAGCAAGACAAAAAGAAACGAAAAAGTGTAAATTAACAAAAAATAAAAATTATTTATACTACGTATGCAAATGGATTAGTTTTAAGAAAATTATTTGGATTCCAACAAAAAGCTAAAAGCATCTAACATGTGATCTGATAGGCTTAAACAAATTTTATTGTCAACATACTCTGCCGGTTAAAAACACTTCTCGCAATCAACATTTGTTGGTAAAATAGTTCCAAAATAGCTGTATGTAGCTTATAAATATAAATATTCACCTCTACCACCTCCTGATATAAATAAATCTAGTTCTTTGGACAGTTGAGTATCTACATCAGTTACCCTATAAATTCGTTTTATAGGGCTTTTGCATTTTGCGATGCCATCAAATAATTTTTTATCAATGGAAGTAGGGGTTTTCTCATCTGATATGTTATTATCGAACTCAAGTGATATGGATTTTTTTTTCAGGACCTTTTGTAGGGTCAAAATACATATGAATTCACAATCCCGAAAATCCCGGGGTTTTGTTCATCCCGAAAATCCCGGAGTTTCGGGATTCGGGATTTCCCGATTGGCATCCCTAGAAGGAATACATGATTTTCATAAATAAGTCTCCTTATTTTGCTCGAGCAAATATCCATTGTAGTAGCGATAGAACAGTGAAACGCAAGCTATATTACAACGAAGCTCCAGTGTATCAATGGAGTTGAAATACTATCGTGATTAACGAGCTACAACGGCAGCTCCTCAAAATAGACTTTAAGGACGAATCCATACATAAAAGTTGTATTCCATTTTAGGTCGGTTATTAAGAGTGTAATCTTTATAAGTCTGTTCTAGCGAGCAACACACTGAATTTTCATAACCAAAAAGTGAAGATCCTCTGGATCTTACATCACACATAGATATAGATGATGCAATATTATTGCTGCTTAACATTAATTTTACATGTTTGTGCCTTTAAACCTTTCAATTTCTTTTTTAATTTTTTCTGACGATTTTTTTAGGATTTCAATGAATGTCTTTGACAATTTTGACGATATTTTCTCAAATATTTGATGATTTTATGCTTCATTTATCTGGCAACTATGAACCTGGGGCCTTTAGATTCATAACATTAGAAAAATACTTATAAATGATTCAACTGATTCGAATCATTCTAAAAATTTGCAGTCTTATTTGTTGTTGCATTTGCAACAGCAACAATTCTTTGTTTTTTTTTTTTTATGAATAATGTAACTTAAAAATACAATAAAAATAATGAAAGATTCTCTTCAGAATTATTTGAAGTACATTTTTTTTGTATTTTTTGACCTTTTTGAAGTCATTAAATAAAACAACATGTTTTAATGATTCTTAAAGAAAATATAAATTTGAAGACCATTTGCTGCGGAAAAGAGATTTTATTTGGAAGTCATGTGGATTTATCATAAAAATTTTGTTTATTTCTTTGATTTTAAATTTTATGATTTCAATTTTATTATCGTCGTGTCAAAAGCAAAACTCACTTGCTGGAAATATTAAAATAGTGAAGAAGAAGAAAATGTACCAGAAATAAAATCAGAATATTTCTGAAAAACTAATTTTTCCATATACATACTCTGCAGGACGTCGAAAATGTCAACACCAGTAAAGGAAAATGTTGATTTTTATTGTTTCCTGGTTTTTATAGAATTTCTATTGAAATAGTTGAAAAACATGCTATCTGTTGGAATTTATTTATAAATTAAAAGCAAAACTTTCCTTACATCTGCATTTATATGAATTTTGATATACAATTTCATAATAAATAACGGGTGGGCCATCTGCCGGATTAAATTTGAATCATCAGTTATTTCGAATCTGGCAATTATTATGCCAATCTATTCTATCACAAAAATTCTGTATATTATCTCTACTAAACCTTATGAATCGATTTATGCTTGAGCAACATTGAGATTTATTGGAAATTTATTTTCGAAACAAAGACAAATTGTACGGAAATTACACGACAATATCGTACAAAATTTGGTCGCATAGAACGATCAACAGCCCCCGGTATACGCAAGTTTACTGCAAAATTTCGTTGTACTGGATTCATTGCTGATATTCGAAGATGTAAGCAGGCTCGTACTGTGCGTACACCCGAAAATATTGAAGCTGTGGCTGAGAGTGTGCGTGAGAAGCTATTAAGGTTAACTATTCAAGGCTCTCATGAATTGAACATTTCACCCACCAGTTTGTATCGAATTTTGCGATAAGATTTCAATATGACAGCGTACGAAGATCAATTGGTTCAGTGTTAAAGCCGTATAACCAGTTTTGTTGTCGTTTTCGTTTCGCTAAATAGCTCAAAGAGAAACAGCACGATGATATCGCTTTTGCCAAAAACAAATCTCTTCTTAGGATGAAAGGTCGCCGTCGTCTAATAGGTAGTGTGCTGGCATATTAGACGTAAAGCCAGGGTTCGAGTCCCAGGCCAGATATCAAAAATAAAAAAGCTCTTCTTGTTTCTCAAAAATTTGTCGTTTGGAGTCGACTTTAAGCTGGACCTACAGCACTTCTGTATAAAATTAACACACACAATATAAGTGGTGTGAGAAACTGCGGCCTTCTTGGGTACGATTGCTGTAGACTGTCTAATGGTGAAGGTATAGCACTGACCATTTTATAGTCACCAGCAGCAACTCGTTTCCTTACCGTTCGCATCTTCCCTCTTTCCACCTTTCCTACACAATGGACTGCATAAGTAGGGGTTTAATAAAAAAAAGCTCATTTTCATACTGCTTTGCATATATAATTGGTCATTACAACACTTTAGTCAGGATTATTGACGTAGTTTCTTACACCACTTACGTTGTGTGTGTTAATTTTATACATAAGTGGCGGACCTACTGTTTAAAGTCGACTCCGAACGACAGATTTTTTTTCCACACATGCTCTTGAAGAAGCCAATGCACTAAGTGCGGGTGACTGTTTGCTACGACTTGTGGAGCGGAGGCATCATTGACACATATTTCATTGAAAATTAGGACACCGCAACCTTTACGGTCAGTGGTAGGGATGCCAATCGGGAAGTTCCGAAATCAAGCAAGCAAGCAGTAGCACAGGCCTCGAAGAGTAATTCCCACGCTGTGAGACTATGTTCGCTTCAATTACCTCCTTGAAGGCATCAATTGTAGATCCACCGGGTCGAAAACCATATTGTCTAGCAGACAGTCCGGCTCTATTCTCAATAGCAGCAGTAAGCCGTAGCTTCAAAAGCCTTTCGACCAGCTTCTCTGACGTATCCAGCATGTACAGAGTCCCGGGATTTTTCAGGATTTTCGAAACTGTGAATTCATATGTATTTTGATTCTACAAAAGGTCCTGAAAAAAAATTTCTATATCACTCAACTTCGATAATAGCATCTCAGATGAGGAAAATCCGACTTCCATTCATAAAAACTTATTTGATGTCATCAAAGAATGCAAACACTTTATAAAACGAATTAATGTGGTAACTGATTTAGATAATCAAACTTTTAAATTGCCCACCCTTTATATCCAAAAAATATTTGATTTCAGGACATTGTTTATAAATTCAACAGAAGGCCAACAGCAAGTTTCAGAATGATTGCTATTAAATGTTCCAAATACCCACAAGGAATGCCAGTCTTAGGTTTCCATATAAATTTGACCACCATGACAATAAAATCTGTGATCCTTTTTCAAAGTATAAAATCAAATAGACCTACTGTGGACAGGACTAAAATCAAAGAATTTATTTTGTGAAGTGGCAGTAACAACTGTAATAGTCGTCCTGAAATATGAGGCTCCCTTGTAGTAAAAATGTTGTAAAATTCTTTTCGTTTTATGGCAAACACTTCAACAGAGAAGCATTGTTTCGATGGAGATTTTTTTAATTTCGTAAGTATTTCATGGAAATTACATCTTTTTTAATGCAAATTTTGTAATTCATTGTTGCAAAACAATTCTTTCTTGTGTTTCCTTGATAATGAATAAAATTTATTATTTTTTAATATTTAAATAACTCGCATGAATGTACAGTGTAAAGGAATGTAAAATATTCTTTTTGTTTGTTTTTACAACATGACTTGTATATGTAAACTGCCAGCATAACTTTCTTCAAAACTTTTCTTTTAAAAGTAATTTACAGTGCGGCATAAAAGCAAAAGGAAATGAAATGAGTAGAAGTGGTAGCAACATTATGGAAGAGGTTTCTGTTGGTAGTAATAAAACTCTCTAAGAACTAAGAAATTGTTAATCAAGAACGGCGTAAATTATACGATTACAACCTTTGCATAATTGGCCACTACACCCCATTTAGTCAGAACTACGACCTACTTTCTCACACCTCTTATGTTGTGTGTGTTAAATTCATTTATGAATGGCGTAACCTACAGTTTAAAGTCAACCCCAAACAACAGATTGTTACTAAAAATCTTTTCATGGCATTTTTATTTTATTCTCAACCGCTTTCTGGCAAAAGGGAGTCGCTTAAGAAACAAATATGTTTTAGAGGCGGCTTCACATTTAATAAGCCAACACACTACCCACTAGACTTCGGTGAGTACTAGTATTATTTAACAGCCTTAGTAAAAAAATTACAACAAAGTTTTGAATTGTTATTTAAAATTCAAATTAATTCAGAGCCGGTAAAACTTCTTCCAGATATTACCCGCTGGATGGAGAGGAAAATTGGTGAGGTTAACTACTATCTGACACAACTGTTATCTGGACAGGGTTATTTTTGTAAGTACCAGTTTAAAATAGGGAAGATGTCATGATCAAAATGCAACTATGATGATGAGGAACACGCTTTCTTTCACTGTGAGAGATGGAGATTGGAAAGAAGGGATCTTGAGGCTAAAGTCGGCGTCTGTACTGTTGGGAACTTCTGCGTTGTAATTCTGAAGTTGAAGAAAATTAAATTGGATGCGAAAAGTAGAGTGGATGTTTAAACATCTTCTCGGAGTTTGTCCGGACGCGGAAATGAATGTAAAGGGGTCAGACGAATGCCACTTCGAAGAAATACCGAAGTAATTGTTACGCGTCAGGTTTACAAGAAAAATGAAAATTGTTGTACGAGTTCAATCGCAAACCAAAACTAATAAAATGAGATTAAGAGGCATGTAGAAAGATCTCCCAGCTAGCTATAATTCGAGGCAATGATGAATCTTAACTCATATTACTGCGCGTAATCATATAGCATACTATCCATGCCTTAATATACCTATAGTATGCCAAAATACAAAAATAACAAAACCTGATATTGTCTACGGTTGAAAACTACACGATGGCCAGTTGTTGCGCCACGTAGGGGTACACTACTTCCCACCCAATGACTTAATGTCAGACGCCTTGACAAGAAAGTACCCATAATTGAACTACCTGTCCCTTTATATACTTGATTTAACAGGCTCTACTCTTCATGTTCTGCGTTGGTTATCATCCCCCTTATTAAAATATTTTAAAATAACATTTGGTTAAACTTACAAAACAAAATTACAAAAATTTATTGGTTTCTGTTCTAGTACTAGGTATATATAAGAATTATATGTAATGTTTAAAGATATAATGAATATATATAAATGGGAAAAATATTAATATACATAGTTCACAAATACAATTAAAAAAAAAAAAAAATATAGAAAAGAAAATTGAAGCATTACTTACAATCATGAATGGATTTACTTGTTATAAGTTGTATGTGCTGTCAATTGATGGGCCCAGCAATCACTGCATTACTAGATGTTTCGATTTGTAACATGTTGATAGAATAAATCCTTTTTTATGCGTAATTTCTCATTAGATTCTAATTAAATTTTAACATATAATTCTTCAACTTTAATTTCAATATTACATTATTTTCTTTAATTTTAATTTTTTAAATTATAATCATTAAATTCAATAAAAAAAAAATTCTTGGTGAAATTATTCCATTTTTTTTTTTTAAATACATTCGTAAATAATTTTAATTTCTATCATACGTTAAAAAAGAAAATTAATTATAATTTATTGAACTTCATTTAAAATTTCAAAATAATATTTTAAAATTAATTTTAATTCTTTTCTGTATTTTTAGTTTAGGTCTTTAATTTATATCATTTTTTTTTTTTTTCTTTATATATACGTAAGTATAATATAAACTATTTGTATATAAAATAAATGAAATTATGTGTTACAATTAAAATTATATATGATAATTATAATGTTATGAAAGAGTAAAATATTTTCCTATTTTTTTTTTCTATTTTAATAATCATAATAAAAAGATAAAAATAATAATAGTAATTACAATGCTAAAGAAAAATTAAAATTAATTCATTTCTTTTCCTTTCTTTTGTTTTTCCGTCTTTTTTTTTTTTTAATTAATAAAAAGAGAGTGTTGTTGTCTACATTTTAAATATTCTTTTTTTTTTTAAGGATAAGATTAATTTTTATATTACATTTTTAAATTCATTATTTCTTTTCTTTTTTCTTCTGGTTTTAATATTTTATATATTCTGGATAAAATTTAACAAAACATAATTGTTTTTGTTTTAAAAATAATTAATAATTTTCTTCGATTTTCTTCTTTAAATTTCCAAAATTTAAAAAATATTACGGTTTTTGTGTTGTAAAGGTTAATGTTATAAAGAAAATAACAGTAATTTATGTCTTACTACTTAGGACTTTCCACACTTTTTTTGTTGTTTTTTTTTTTTTTTGAAACTTATTAGATTTACTTTTTATATAATAT
>JABZEU010000316.1:0-11304 GCA_014635995.1 Sarcophaga peregrina
TGTGGGTTATTTTCGTTTTTTCATTCAAACTCATTGAATTCATTTCATTAATTATTGTTTTTTTATTGCTATTTGTTAAGAATAAAATGAAGAATTAAAATTAATTTTTTTTTTGTATTTGCTTGCATGGTTTTGTTTTTGTGGATGACGAAACTCAGTATTGTGAACATGCACTCACCTCTGTTCGTCACTGTATATGCCAAACAAACCAGACAAGTTTGGAATAAAATTCCGGCTAGCTTCTAACGTTGAAACGAAGTACCTCGAAACATGAAATTTTACAATACCTCATTCTGGCTTTATAGTAATGAGACTACTGGAGCCTTATGCCATGAAAGGTAATACTATGTTCAGACATGCACTTTTATGAAATCAATATGCGGTTTATTGAGAACGATATTTTTAGCGTTCAGACATATAATCTACGAAAATTTATTCGACAGCTGGTAAACAAAACATCTGATTGCTTCAACAACATTGATTTTAATTTAATCTCGAAAATTAGTGCCAAAAAATTTTTTTTAGAAAAAATGGAGGACAATTAAACATTGGAAGGGGTATCGCTAATTATTAACCGAAACGCCGAGCTATTATGGTTAATAGGGACTACTTGTGACTCCAAAGTGGCTTTCCTCAGAAGGATGAGAAAGAAAAACTTGATAATATTGGATAGCTTGCAGAAAAAAGCTTTTTCTTCATGGCACTGTCATTGTTTACATTTGAGTTGTCAAATATCAAAAGAAAGTGTTCCGAAAAATATAATATGCTCACTGAACGTACTTATGACAGTGTTGTATTTAAAGTTTTAATCAATATTACAATTTATGAATTTATTGGTCAATAATTAATTGAAATTTTATATGAAACGTTGAGATCAATAATGCCGTTTATTGCGATTTACGCAATAAAGGCGCATGTCTGAACTCAGTATAAGACTGTATCATTCGTATCATTTTGCTGAAGAACTCACTTATGATTATCAGTCATCAGGTCAAGAGATAGCACCTGCAGGTGACTGCTCTTCCAAAAACCCTCGCCCGATACGTAAATGGAGCCAAATCGGATTTTGCAATAACAACAAAAGTTCAATAAATTGCAACGTCTGCAAGAAATATGCTTGTGGAAAATGCACAGAAAAAAAGTTTATATTTGTAAAAATAAGACAAGCCATAACTATTTTGAATATAAACTAAATTACGGCTCTGAACTTTTTATTAATTTTATATTTTACCAATACTGTTTCTTAATTCTTTGAATCATTATAGCACATAAAAAAAAATTTACACACTTAAAACGTTATTTTTGAACACCAGCCATTCTAACTGTTGTTGATATAAATGAGTATAAAAATTTCTTGGTAAATCTAGTGTTAAGTATTTTGCAACACATAATTGAATTCCATGAAAGAAGATTTATATGTGTATACCTATGCAGGTATCAAGTTTATCCTTGGAGCCGAGAAACAAAAATATAGAAATTAATATCGCTCCATTTCATATGTCATTTAATAAGTCATATAATACAAAATATTTATTTTCAAAGGGAATTAAAACGGAAGAGTTCCTTCTTTTTTTTTATTGATTTGTGGAATATTTTATTACCTATATGGCTATTAAGAATATAATTCTGTTTAGAAAAATAAATTTGAAATTATTTGGCATTCTAACAATTTAAGCAGAAATACAGTGAAGGCAATAAATAAAAGAATATGATACACAAACGTTGTAGTTGCACAAATTGTCGAACACATCTTACATACATAACTGATCATTACAACCCTTCAGCCAGGATAATTGACCAAGTTTCTCACACTACTTATGTAGTGTGTGTTAATTTCATATATAAGCGGCGGAAGTTTGTGCCAGAAATCTGCTGAGAGCAAGTAGCCGAAAAAATACTTTTTGTATTTCATTTTGAAGTTTGGCCTAGAAATCGAACCCTTAGCTCCGCTAAATATCTAACAAGAGTTTATGTTGGTAACAAATTTTTTTTAATTACTTTCAACTTATTGAGGATGAATAAGAATTAAAAATTAGCCTGAATATTTAGGACTGAATACCGATTGAAAACCGTCTTTGGAGCGACATGAGCATAGCCTGTAGGAACATCAGGAGGGTATAACCCAAGTACTATGCCTTGGATATGTAATAGGATATTCTAAACAAGCGTTAACTTTGTGAGTCATGTGGAAATGTATAAGACGCGATAGCATGCTCTGCGCGAAAAGTGCTGTTGGTTAAAAATACCAAAGCCATAGACGCTAAATATAAGATAAGGCACGGGAAGTATAAACGGCTCATTAGATAGCATCAAGTTCTATCAGATTGGGTAGCTGCCCCTAAGGCAGAATCAGCTATGTAACTATAATGCACGGTAAGTCTAAATGATTCTTTATGTGGTGTTAAGTTCTAAAAGATCGGATTGCTGCCCCAGGGCGGAATCAAAAAATTCTTTAATTTTGGGTAGTGAGTTGGAGTAGAGTGAGAAAACTTAGAATTTTAAAAGAGCTATTATTCTACCGTTTACAGATGGGTTAATTACAGTAGTAGTAATACAGTAGTACAGGTGCTAGGCGGTACAGAACAAAAGCGGTAGGAGCTGTAGGTACAGCTAGAAACCTGGTGGTCATAATTATTTATATTAAGAACTAGTCGGTAATTACTTTGTCTGGCCACAGTACAGTTACCTGTTACAATACTTTTTATTCGATTATTATACCGTTCCTCTATTCTTTGATTGATCTGCGACAACTATAAATTGATTCATAATTCGTTAAGTTAGAATTCACTACTTTCCTTAGGAAGTCTATGTTATCCACACCGCCATAAAATTCCGTTTATTCAAGCCCACAATTATTTACAATGATGGTGAAGCAAATAGAGTAATCCAATTTTATCTAATGCCAATGTAGACTTTATTAATGACACAGGCAGATTTTTGTATCCACTTACCAAATCGAGCTTAATTCCAATCATTCTAGGCTTTCGTACATAACTTCTGCAACTTCCAAAATATATTGCTACCCAAATTTTTCTGAATTTTTGCTCTAGTAATAAAGTTCTGAGTATTGTTTCGCAGATAAAAACAAGCCAAACAAAACTAATCACCCCGGACAAACAGACAACAACAAAATACACACATTATACGGTAAAAAGAATAAAATAAACAGATACGTAGGAATTTACGAGAAGGAAACCAAACAAAGACCTTCAATTTTGCAATTTAATAGAAAGATTATGAAGTTATCAGACACAAATAAATCCATTAACGCCGAATGGGTAGAAAAATACCCAAAAAAAAGCAGTTTTTTAAAAAATTCTATCTTGACCCAACTAAACGAGAGCCCGAACGTTTCTTAAAGAATGAATAAAGAAGACATAGTAGGGTTTAAAAAAAATTAGTAAAGCATGATATTCTCATATTTTGGATGACAGCAAAAAGGTCAAAGATCACGAATTTTTAAAAATCAAAATTTTGAAGAAAGAACTTCTGCAGAATATGTATGGATGGTATTCTCAGAAAAACCTTTATTAGATGTCATGTAATATTACATATCCTCTACCCGATGCTACAAGTCCTAAGAATATCCACTTAGGCATTGGTATGGAATATTTTTCATAAAACTTTTAAAAATTAATTTCAAAAATAAATTTCAAATCACTGAAATCAATCTGGTTTTTTATATTTTTGGGTGTTCAAGCATGAAATTGTGCAAAACAATCCCTTGGATGCGCGTTCAAACCATATTTTGTACAACCGTGCTCTGTTTTCCCACCACATTGACCGCGTTTTCCAATTTTATCAATCATGTGGTCAAACTTGTCAACGCGTTTGTCTATTTGCTGCGCATTTGTGACAAATTTTCAGTCAATGAGTTTTTTATTCAGTGCATTGTTAAATGGAGTAATTTTGAGAAATTTATCATTCTTGTCAAGATTATTATTGTCACAAACGTGTATATTTTCAATAAAACTCTGAAAAATAGTTTAACAATGTTGTTTAGCCGTCACGTAATAAAGAAAAAACGCCGAAGTGGGTAGAAGAATACCCATGCCCTACAAAGGCCCCCACGACACCTAAAAAAATTAAAAATATTCATATCAATAGAAATACTCCAAATACTATTTGTGCAAAATTTCACCGAAATCGGACAACGGATTCTGGGGTCTGACGTCAATGGGTTAAGAGGGTATAAATAGAGCGAAGAAGGAAGTTTTTGGTGAGATGTGAATGGTCAGTGCGGGATGAGACGTATGTCCATCCAAAGTTTGATCTTTGTTAACACGATCCGAATACAATATATACATATAATTCAGTATTTGTAACCAACTTTGAGTCATCAATTTCCTTCCACAATTCATAGTGCTATTAAATACAAACTTGAATGAAAGGAAACGATATAATCCTTCATCTTAAATAATTCACATGAGATTAAATTGATTACAAATGTTAACCCACATTTAAAGTTTTTCTCATATATAAAGCCAATTCATTTTCTTCAGTTTTTGAATAAAAAGGAAGAAAAAATGGAAGTGGTTTTTATAATTCATATTCTAATAGTTTTCTATAAAAAAAAAGGGAAAACATTCTAAACATGGAATACAACAAATTCAAACACAATATTTATTGGCACAAACTCTCTCGAAATGGCTTCAGGTATGGTTTTTATAAAATTTCAAATTTATTGCAACTTTTTACATTAAAAATACATGAAAAATTGTATAACTCATGTAAATAGAAAAAAAGGAATAAGAACAACAACCATAACAAGTAAATATTCGAAAATAAATTTGAAATTTATTTAATTTTTCAAAAACTTTCAACACAAAACATCAACTCAAACTTCTTTAAAAATAGCGAAATGCAGATCAAATAAAAAACCATCAACTACATAGAATTTCTTTTTTTTTCATCCACTTTTAACAATTCAAGCCAATTTACTTTACTAGACTGGCTCTATTCGCCTCTTTGGGGTAAAAACCTTTAATTTTCTGCTACAAGACGTATAAATGTACTAGTGCTTAATAGGGTGAGCAGGATATTTTACTTCTATTTTGAGAATTTTGGAAAAAAACTTGTTTAAAGTTTTACATTTCGATTTCAAACATATTTCCGCACATTTTGAAAACATATCTCAATGAGATTGAGACAAAGTTGGTTTTCAATTGCACTGAGGCTTAAATGCAATGGATTGTTTAAGATTTTTAAGGTCAAGACCTTCTAAATAGTTTGTAAAAAATTCTGTTTTTCGAAATGCTAAAAAATCTGTGAAACGTTTCATGCATTCTTTAAGCATACAGTCTGCTCAAGCTTCTATTTTTTTACAAACGACCTTTTAAGAAAGACAAAGTATCGGGTAAAGTATTGTGCCCTTCCTACCTTAAGTGTCCTACCGACAGGTCTATTCGCTATGTGGTGAATAAATTCGTCCCCACTGGTTAAGTTAACGAACAGTTCACACCCGTACATCGACGATAAACAAGATACGCCTGGAACATCACCGCTGCCTGTGTGAGAGTGCAGGGGAATCCGAGGCAGTCAATTTCACACTGAAATTGGGCTGTCGCTCATCACAACTTGATGAATTTTACGTCGTTACTATTTTTTTATTTTATTTTTTTTTATTATACCAGCACTCAGGGGATGACCCCTACTCATGCAGTGCATTGTGCAGGTTTATGGAAGGAGGAAAGAGGGCAAATGCGAACGGCAAGGAAACGAGTTGAGGTGACTATAAAATGGCTAGCAATCGTCCCCAAGAACCCCGCAGTTTCTCACACCACTTATGTTGTGTGTGTTAATTTTATACAGAAGTGGCGGGATGTACTGTTTAAAGTCGACTCCGAACGACAGATTTTTGAGAAACTTTTCAAGAAGAGAAAGAGAAGAAATCGCCGAAAAAATCCTTTTTTTTTTTTTTTTTTTTTTTTTCATAAAACCAACACTCAGGGGATGGCCCCTATTCATGCAGTGCATTGTGCAGGTTCAGGAAAATAGGTTATAGGAAGGAGGAAAGAGGGAGTAGTGTTTATGGACATTCGATTTAAATCTACCAATATCGTAATTGACGGGAAAAACTCTCGCAGGAAGATCATTCCACAAGCGAGCAGTGCGGGCAAAAAATGAATTTTCCCTGTAATGCATTGTGCGGTTCACTGAACAATCAACCACAAAAGGATGTGCTCTGTGAGAAGCTCGGGTACCACGTAAAAATATGTGGTTATCGGGAACCAAGCCCCTTATCTCTCGAGAACACCTCCCATTATAGTACCGATAGAACAGTGAAACACACGCCACATTGCGACGATGCTCCAACGAATCAATAGAGTTGGATACCCTACTGTCATTAATAAGCACCTTCGCCCTCTCCTGTACGCGGTCGAGAAGCTTCAAAATAGACTTTGGAGCACCGGCCCACACATGAGAGTTGTACTCCATCCGGGGTCGGATAAAGGTCCTGTAAATAGTAAGAAGGTCGGATGGAGTGAAGTATTTCCTGCACCGTTTCAAAAAACCAAGGCACTTGAATGCTTCCTTCGACACTCGAAAAATGTGATCGTTCCAACGAGCATCACAACTAATTCTCATGCCCAGAACATCAAGAGCATCCGCCTCCTCAATATTTACATTACCCATAAATACAGATGACAGAAGACCAGAGCCAGCATCACGCCGGTGCGTCAAAAAACAACATTGGGTCTTGCGCGCATTGAAATCGACCCTGTTCGCGCGGCCCCACTCAGAGATTGCTATCAGGTCACCTGTGAGTGTGTCATTCATGTTCGACCTCCTTGCCCCAATCTCCAAAAGGCTCGGCCTCCGATCAAATGAATATGAATGACAAATGTTGCTGTCATCCGCAAAAGAGTAAATAGGATTCGAAGTAATAGACAGAAGGTCATTGATAAAAATAAGAAAAAGAGTAGGAGAAAGAACGGAGCCCTGCGGTACCCCTGAATTTATACTGAACTCGTCGGAAAAGACGCCATCTATAACAACTCTAATAGTGCGATCTTTGAGAAAGCTCGATATAAATCGAGAGAAGTGACTACCGACACCAAAAGCAATTAACTTCGATACCAGAGCCTCATGCCAGACCCTATCAAACGCCTTTGAGATATCCAGAGCAACAACCTTGGCCTCACCAAAGCGGTGAATGGAACCATTCCATCTTTCAGAGAGTAAAGCCAAAAGGTCACCAGTAGAGCGTCCTTTACGGAAACCGTACTGACGATCATTTAGCAAACCGTTGGACTCCAAATACCTCACAAGGTGGTGATTAATCATGCTCTCCATCACCTTTGAAAGAGCAGAACAAACAGCTATTGGGCGGTAGTTTTCAGGGTTATTAGCCTCACCCTTCTTAGGGATTGGCGTAACATTAGCAAGCTTCCAACATGAAGGAAAAATACCGGCACGATACGACAAACAGAAAAGCTTAGCTAATGGACGGGCCAACGTCGAAGAGCACTGTTTCAGGACCAGTGCTGGTATACCATCCGGCCCAGAAGACTTGTTCACGTTGAGATCCGCAAGAACCTTCCTAACTGCCCTGGCTCGAAAGAATATACTAGGCATAGTAACTGATACTCTTTCGAGTTCGGGTAGAGGTTGAGTGCTCGCCGGTAGGTGAGAGTTACCTGCAAACAATCTAGCCAAAAGGTTCGCCTTCTCAATCGGGTCAGCAAATGTTTTGTCATTCATTATAAGAGTTGGAATCGAACTGGTATTATTCCGTAAACTCTTAACAAATGACCAAAAGCTCTTCCCCCCCCCCCCGAGGGAAAGAAAGAACTTTAGTACGAAGACGCTGCTCGTATAAAGCCTTTTCGCGTCTCAGTACTGCGGCACACGAGGATCTCGCCTGCTTGCGTAGCAAATCTGTATGTGCACACTTGTTTCTACGCCAATTGCTGAATGCTTCCTCTCTGGATCTGACCGCTAGTCTGCAAGTCTGATTAAACCAAGATTTATCTCTTGATTTAATCGAAATCTTTTTGGAAGGAATAAAAGTATTTATTCCAGTTTTAATTATATTCATTACCATCTCTGCTGCGGCATCAATATTTGATGCAAGGAAACAAAGTTTCCAATTAAAGTGCCGGAAAAAATTGTTGAGTTCATCCCAACGTGCTTTCCCGTAGTTAAAAACAGAGCGTTTCTTAGCCATAGGTGAAACCTCACGAAGTCCAGAGAACGGAAAAGAGGCAGAGATGGTACAATGATCCGAATTACCGAGAGGTGCTAAAACCATAACTTCATACTTATCAGGGTGTGAAGTAAGAAAAAGGTCGAGTGTATTATTTTGGTGCCCATCAACACACGATATATGTGTTGGTTCATTCACTAGTTGAGCAAGGTGATTATGCGCGGCGAACAACTCAACGTATTGGCCTTCAGGAGTTGTGCGGCTCGAATGGTGGAGCCAGGATGAATTATGAACATTGAAATCACCAGCAACAACAATTTCACTGTTCGGATAATCCTCCAGGATCCTAGTTATGGAGTCAGAAAGAGAGTCGAAGCCAGATATGGTAACCTCTCTTTCCGCGTTTGGACTTCTATAAAGAAACCCGAAGTGCAAAAGATGTGCCCTGATTTTGAACTTAACCCAAAGACAGTTAAATTCTGCATCATACATGCCAATTGATTGCTGGCACTGGTACACAACTTCATTGCGAATGTACATAGCAAGACCCCGATGGAAATTAAAAAGGGATAGCAGGTGATACCCAGGGATATGAAAATCCTGTGGATCAGCATCCTCAGATACCTGGGTTTCACATAAGGCGAAAACATCCGGCCCATGGACACAAATGTGAGCATAGACAGAGAAAAAATTTGCCCTCAGCCCCCGCACGTTACAGAAATCAATGCGAAAGCGACCCGCCATCACGATAAGAAATAATTAAAAATCAAATGCCCTGCCTCAAGATGCGAACGTCAAGGAATCGAGTTGCTGCTAGCTGACTATAAAATGGCCAGTGCTATACCTTCACCATTAGATAATCCACAGCAATCGTCTCCAAAAAGCCCGCACCATGAGGTTATTTGAGTTCAAGGGTGAAGGATACGGATGAAAAGGAAAATGTACCGCCTATCGGTGTCATAAAAGCCCCAAGCGTGGTCCATAAATGCCACTTCAAATCCACGGAACACTAAATAACGTCGCGATAGTCAATTCCACTTTAATACGTCCTTAATTCCACAAACGACACTGTGAATTCTATTGTAATGTGATATGTAATAAGTATGCTTAAAATGGCTTAATATTAATAAATGTATATTTCGTTTGATGGTGTTGTTGTTTTAGAACTGTAATCCTTGGCCGCTAAATTGTTATTTTTCTGATTCTGTTTTGTTTTAATTTTGTTTTCTTTTTGTTTTAGTATTTTATGTTATTGTTGTGGATTATTTTAAATTCTTCTTGTTTCTTGTGGGATGGTGTTGTTGTTAAAAAAAAAAAAACTGTTTTTATTTTTGTTGTCTTATTAATATTTAAAATATTGTTGTCAAGAGTATGTAATAGGTATGGATGTATGTAAATGTTATTATTTATTTATTATTTTATTTTAAAACTGTAATTCTAATTCTTGGCCGCACAATTGTAATTGTTTTTGTTTTATTTTATTTTAATTTTGTTTTCTTTTTAATTTTAGCAAAATAGACGGACGACACAAAACAGACAGACACGTCTTCACGCGACGGATGACAAAACAGAACTGTAGTGTGTATCAGAGATCAGCAATAAGTATTTTTTATTTTGATGTCTGGCCTGGGACTCGAACCCTGGCTTTACATCTAATAAGCCACCTACTCGACCACGGCGATGTGCCAACGATATTTGTCAACATATGATATAAAAGCATCTAATGCACCCTGAAACGGTAACTATTTGATGTGCTGCTGGTATCTTTGCACTATATTTCTTCGTTGTTTCGATGTTGGTCAGGCCATAAATGTAAACAGTGAGCACTGTAGGTATATAATTACCGATTACTTATGGACTGATCAGGACCACATAGTTCATACCATATTTGATATTCTGTTCGAACGATTTGAGGGCTAGACCATATCGCATGAAGATGATGTGAATTGGGCATCGAGCGATTTAGAACCATTAGACATGTGGAGTTTCTTAAGCCGCAGGTATATGCGAATAAGTCACAAGCCACAGCGGTACTCATAACCAACAAAATCCACGCCATCGGTTAAATTCTGCTTGGTTTATGAGCCAGAGTCATGGAAAATTGAACATTTCGAGTGTGTGGCATCTTGAGACATCGTGGGGGACATTTGAAAGCAATGGCAGGAATATGTATTTGAAGCGAATATAAAATTCTTAACTTTCTTTAAACTTAAAGATAGGAAACGCTTTAAATCTAACCTTGTATATAGTATGTAACCATAGGTTTTTAACGCAGTTTTTGATATCGAAATTGTCTGGTATGCTAGCAATGTGTCATTCGTTTTTCTTTAATAAAGTTTTCCATTTCACTTTTATGTTGGCAAATGCCATTTCCGTTTATAGAAGCAGGTCATTGAGTAGTTTATTGATAGCCAATCGTGGTTATTGCTGTGACATTCTGTCAGCAATAATTAGGGCAAAACTTTGGGAGAAACTAAAAATTGCTATGAAAAGTTTCTCAAATTTAATGCTTGGAATCGATGTTAAACTGTGGGTTCCGCGTTATCTCACACATCATGTGTATTGTGACAAGCTTAGTTGAAATCCTGTCTAAAGATTGACCAATTGAGTGAAGTAAGGAATTTCATCCACCTTTTTCTCCTATATACCCCCATTTTCATCCTTTCCCCTCCTTCCCTCCTTTAGGACGTTATACAATGCGTCAGTTCGATCTCCGGGTACTGTACTTGTCGTATTAGACAGATACTCGTCATTTAACCTAATCTAACCTAAGGAATTTCAAGATAATCAGAATAGGTGGTCACCCTGATTAATATGCATGTTTGCATTAAAAAAGGAAAGGAAAAAATCTGAAGGAAAATAGAAGAAAGAGGAAAAATTTTACTTTTAAAACCAACTTACTATGGCACGTGCGTATACATATTGACTAAACATACCTTTAATATTAGTGGGTGTATGTTTAAAAATTTCATTTTATTTCCGTTTCTTTTTTTTGCTTCTACTTTTTATTTGAGCAGGATAAAAAGAAGAAAAATTTTCTTGGTTTTTTTTTTTGATAGAGAAGCTGCAGTGCTAGAGTCAAAATTGCAAATAAAGATGTATGTGCAGTATTTTGTAGTTTTGCTTTACAATTAATCGTTGTTTTTTTATTGTTG
>JABZEU010000317.1:0-11298 GCA_014635995.1 Sarcophaga peregrina
CGTCTGCGAAAGCCTGACTTCTTGAAAGGGAAATCGATTGCCTCCAATTTTTCTGGGTATTCTCACAGCGGAGATGTCTCCGATAAGTCGTTGTTTGAAAGTCATTGAGGTATTGACCTCCATCTATCCACTACATATATTGCCAAAAGATCTCTTAGTAGGACTAAAGTACTAAAGCTTTGTGTAGCGTATTACCTGCCAGCCTATGATTACGTATGTCTAGCTGTGTATGTCTGGTTTAATTTTATTATACTTCCGTCATGCATTACTCAAAACAATTTTGTTTTTTTTTTTTATCAGTAGAATAAGTATTTCTCTCCTAAATATAAATTTAAAAATAAAAAAAACATTTTTTTCTGATACAAAGAAAGGCATGATGAAGGGTCTGTCTGTCTGTCTTACTATCGCTGATTACGTTAGTTTGTCTGGCTTTTTGCATGCTTTTGAATAAGCACAACAGCAATGCAACGACAATAAAAACGAAAGAATCGAATAAAGAAAAAAGAAAAAAGAATTTCCATTTTTACGATTGTTGGAAATTTGACACCTGATAATTGCTTTTTTGTCATACCCATACCCATACCCATACCCCCATTACCATCAACGATGGTGAACATAATTTTTATTTTTTTTGGTTTGCATTTCTTCTTTGCCTGTGAATAGTTTTCTTAAGCCATCTGGGATAACCAAGGCATATCGCAAGTTATGCGAAACAAGACAAATAGGAAAATAAATAAATTATTGGCGAAACAAGAAACAAAAAAGACTCAAATTTTGACAAGGCATGCAATGCAATGTGTTGATAATAGAAAACATTTGAAAAAGAAGGAGTAGAAGAAACACAATAATTATTTAACAAATATTCGAAAAGATTAGAAAACTTGATATTCGAAAGTTATTAAACGTGGGCCCATTATGAGACCAAATCAATCGATTTAATTATCGATCACTTGAAAATAATAAGTGCTTTTTATAACAGCTTTGATTAATTACGAAGTCACTATTACGTCACCAACTATGAGTAGGCCAAATATGAAGAAAAATCACCGCACGGTACACATGTATGAATGGAGCGACAAATATTTATTATCTCACTTCACGTTCACATTTTAGAACGCAGTTCGATATGAAAAATAGCACGGCAAACCAAACTGCTTAATACTCTACACACAAGCACTATTGATTACTGTAAAGCATTTAATTGAAGTCTAAAACCAACAAAATTGTTATCGGATTTTCAGGCACTGTTTTCACTTTCGAAGTACTTTGCAAAGAATTTTCACAAGCTCTTGATATTTTGTTTTTGGGTATACAACCATCGCTAGACGACCAAAGAAGAACGACGCAACTTTGTGAATACATTAAAGTGTAAACTTACCCCCTGGCGTTGTTCTCGTCACTCCTACAAATTCACGACTTTTCGAAATACTTTGCAAAGCACTTTGAACATGCAAAATGCAGTTCAGTAATTTTTTCTTTTTGTGTAAAAACTTATTTTCGTGACGGACAATATAATTTTTAATATTGGGATTTCAGTTTTCACGAATTTATTTTTCTAACTTAAACAAAAATATCTTCTCTTAAATAAGGCAAAAGAAAAAAACGAGGGAATTCTAGTATTTTCGTACATAAGCCTTTAGCCATTAGCAAACCTTCAGTCAGTATTACAGTCTAGCTTCTTACACCATACATGTCGTGTGCATTAATTTTATACATGAGTGGCATGACCTACAGTTTAACGTCGACTCCGAAACTTTGAAACTTTTTTCATGGAAGGTATATTAACTGTCAGAGTTTTTGCCAGAAATCTGCTGAGAGGAAATCGCCGAACAAATATTTTTTTTCATATTTTGTTTTGATGGCTGGCATAGGATAAGAACGAGTGATCAGCAATAAGTATTCAAAGCGATGAGTAGGTTCGAGTCATACTTATAATTTCAGATACTTATACGCATTCATACTTATTTGATATCATACTCATACTACTCATACTCAAAGTTGGAAGTACTCGTCGTATTCATACTTAACAATATGCATGATGTTATTGACTTCGACTCGTCTCTACTTAACATTTACACGAAGCACAAAAAAGCACGAT
This sequence comes from Sarcophaga peregrina, assembly GCA_014635995.1. Lineage (NCBI taxonomy): Eukaryota > Metazoa > Arthropoda > Insecta > Diptera > Sarcophagidae > Sarcophaga > Sarcophaga peregrina. Next base: position 2,099 of record JABZEU010000317.1, read on the forward strand.
TCGCGTGCGAACTCTACTATACTCACAAGAAGATTGTGTGAATGCTTTGCCTGTTGCCTTTGTCTTTCTTTTCTTCTTTGTTTGTATATGCAACAACAACAAAGGCTGTAAATTTTGATGAATGATTCGAATCACTTGAATCACTTATAAGTATTATAAGTATTTTTCTAAATTTATGAATCAGAATGAGTAGGGGTATGAATCAAACATATTTCGAATATTATGAGTTTGCTGTCAACGTTGTACTCATACTCATTGCTACTCATACTTATAAATCAATGTTGTAGCGAGTACGAATGAAATCACAGTAGTTGAATTTCAATTCTATTGATTCACAAAATTGCATAAGTGCTTATGAGTAGCGGAAAAATGATTAATTGCTGACCGCAGTCTTGGAGCATCAACAATGTAAATAGTTTTGCGAAGTTTAGCAAAAAACTTGCGTAAAACTTGGGCTCTGTTGGATCTTCTCTAAGACCAAATTTTGTACGTTATTTTCGTGCAATTTCCGATTAATTGCTTGTGTTTTGGAAATAAATTTCAAACAAATTCCTAGGTTTCACAATAGAAAAACGATTCATTGCTGTTCTCTGATACGAACCCAGACTTTACGTCTAATAAGCCAACACACCACTTACTAGACTACGGCGACGTTTAAAAGCTTTTAGAGCTTGCAAACTGACAAACTGCCAACAGCACTGTATGAGTTACGTGATTCAGAATTGTCGCATTAGATGCAAAGACTAGGTAGACTTGGTCTGGTTTCCCAAAAACCTATCGTTCGGAATTGACTGTAGGTCCCGCCGCTCACGTATAAAATTAATACACACAACTTAAGTGGGTCGTAATACTTATTGATGTATTGTAATCACCAATTATCAATCAATCGACATTATTGAATCGGGTTTGCTTAAGAACAATGAAACTCACAATGGAGTAGAGTGCAATGTTTTGTTTTTTTTTCTGTGTAGAGGATAGAATAAGAACTAGAAGACTAAGTTAAAAAATGTTTTTCATGAGGACTCTCTATCGGTTACAATATAAGTGAATCTACTGACTGACGAATGTTTTGAAGAGGTTCATTGATGGTCAAGACTATTTTTTTTTTTGTTGACATAAGAAGTTTTTTGTGTGCAGAAACATACGTACATAATTGGTCAGTCAGGTTTGTTAATTTTTAAACCTTAGTGGCGGTACCTTCAGTTCAAAATCGACTCCGAACAGCAGAGTTTTTTCAGAAAATATTCATGGGACTGTTTTTTATTTTTTCTAAAAGTTTTTGTCAGAAGTCTGTAGGGAAAGGTTAGGTTAGGTTAAGTTAGAGGACGTGTACTTGCCAACTGTGACAAGAACAGTACTCGGAGGTCTAATTAACCCATTGCACAATGTCCTAGCTTCTCACACCACTCGTGCTGTGTGCGTTAATTTTATACATGAGTAACGGGACCTACAGTTTAACGTCGACTCCGAACGACAAATTTTTTTCAGAAGCTTTTCATGGCAATTTTTACACTCAGAGTTTTTGCCAGAAATCTGCTGAGAGGAAGTATTTTCGAATTTTCGTTTTGATGTCTGACCTGGGATTCGAACTCGGGCCTTTCGTCCAAAAAGCCAACACACTACCTACTAGACCACGGCGACTTCGTCTGTTGGGAAAAGTCGCCGAAGAAATATTTGCTCATATCTCGTTTTGTTCGGAATGTCTGACCTGGAGTTTGAAGCCATAGATAGTTACATGTATGGATAGTTACAGTCTTTAATGAAAAAAGTATTTAAAAAATATTTCTACAGATCAATTAAAGGGTAATCAAAGTGGTCTGTAAGTAGTCCAACACCTTTATTGTATAACAGAGGTGTGCATACATATAATCTTATCAGTATTACTGATTATTTAATTGTTTTGTTTTTTTTTTTTGTTTTATTTGTTTGTACTTGTTTCAGACTGAGTTGTATCCCTTAAGTAGAGTTGTATTCTTTTTAAGGCGTTATCATCTAGCAAGTCATGTTTAACTCATATCACAATACTTGTTGAAATACAATTTTGTTGTTGTTGTTATTGTATTTGTTAAACATTAATTCATTGGATTTATTGAAATCGCTATACAACAGAACAAACAGTATAACTGACCTTTAGTAACAATTCTTGTATTTTTATTATGTTCTGCCATCGATTGATATTTTAATAATAAAATAATCATGACTTTTATATTTTTAAAATGTGTTTAAATTGCAAGAAATCATTTTCAAGAAAATTAAACCGATTATTGAAATAAACAAAATACCGAAATCGAACAGATAAGAAGTAATGCGTACTCTACGCTCTTTAAGGTAATCGGTGCAAATGTTTGCAGGCCCCACATACAACACAATTTTTTTTATATTTTATTTGAATGTTTATCAAGGAAAGTAATTTTCATCAAACTAATCTTATCGCTTGTGCTATGATACCATTTGGAAATGTGTAAATCATCCAAGACATGATTGGTCATTACAACCCTTCAGTTGGGTTTACGGCATCACTGATGTTGTGAGTGTGTGCGCTAATTTTATACATGAGTGGCGGTAGCTACAGTTTAAAGTCGACTCCGAACAATAGCCAGCTTTATTTACTCCCAGGAATATGCTGAAAGCTAAACGGGTTTAAATGAGTTCCATTATTATCCATCTTTCTGACATTTTTTTATTGCCTTGAGAGACCTATTGAAGCAATTATGTCACCAGTGCTTCTCAGAGTGAAACATATCCAAATTGGCTGAATCTTTATAATTCTGACGTATAAATCAGTCTGAATTCAATCGATGGTATGAGGACTGCTGTGGTTTATACGCCCGGCAACAGGGACATAAGAAAACTCCACAAGACAAAGTTTAAATGAGCGAAATCTCAAAGTCCAGGTGGCCTGTTTGCACTCAAGTCCGCCGTGCATAATGTCCAACATGGCATGAGCTGTGTGGCCTGTAGAGATGTCCTGTTAAAACTACATATCGTTGGTGTCCAGATTATACAATTAAGGTCAATAAAAAGTTTGTAACCAACCACCTATAGTGCTTAACATAGGTAGTGATGTCGGTCTTAAGAAAATCACGATAATGATGACACCGATGGCACAGACAGTCCGAAACACCAAACAACCATCTCACTCGAATGTGTAGTGAACTGGTATTCGACAATTTTGTTTGTTTAGGTTCCAATTGCGAAAGATCTCATTTAGCGAACACTCGTCAAAGTCTCCAGTCATATAATTTGAGAGATGTTGACTCAATAAATTTCGAAAATCCCCGTTGGAAGACCCTATATTCAAATTTATCATTGAAGAAATCATTACAATGCACTGTGATCTTTCTACGGTGGAAACATGTGGTTTTTAGAAGAGAAAGTAAGTATAAATCTCAATGTTTTTTTTTGTAACGGAGAGCACGACTGAAAATCAGGCAGAGTCGATTCTTTTTTCCCATTGAGATGGAGGTATTAGAGACTTTATGACAACGGTAAGTAGTAGCTAAAAATAGATAATCCTTTGGTAACCCCTCATATGATCTGTGATAATATCTCTGTAGCCTTTGCGGAAAGTTTCATTACAGGCATCTACAATAGTAAATAAGATCCAATAATAGATTTATTTCAGGGCAATGCTTTATAATTATTTCGAAGGCAGAACGTCTGTAGATAAAACTATGTTGTGTGAGATTTTGTGCTTTAAGGTTGTGCTTTCTGCTTCCTGGCGTTAAAGAACGATTAAAACTTTTCAAAAATCTTCTAATCATAACCTAATCATACTTGTAAAACTGCTTTGCCAGCATCTGAGGTAAGGGATTTGATGAAATTGAATACCATGTGCATCTTATAAGCCTTTAAGATGGCTATTTGCAGAGAACCAGATACTGGGCCCTCTCAGAACTGGGATTTTGGTATCATTACACAAACTATAGCCTAATAACGATACTGAAATTGTTGTTTATCTATAGTTTACGAAGTTCTTTACTTACTTTAACGGATACTATTTGTTCTGATGAAGTCTAGCAGGTAGTGTATTGGCAAGAATGATAAATTAAAGATAACGACATCACGCACACAAAATTAAAACTTTCTGAGCATGTTGAATCAATGACGTCATGGAAATTGTATTCCTATTGGCTAATGATAATGTAAGTTATATTGGAGGGCTGTCAACTACTTTCACGTAGTGCACACATTTTTCAGTAGAAATGTTAATTTTCACATATGAAAAAGACTTGGAAACCTTTAAAGTAGCCCAACTACGTCATCTAACGGGAAATCATGTGCAAGGCGTAATCTTTAGTTTATCATTCTTGGTGTATTGGCTTATTAGACATGAGGTTGCGGTTCAACTCCTGGCTTAATCATATCAAATAAAACTAAATATGAAAAAAAAAATATTTCTTCTCCAACTTTCTATCACCAGTGTTCTGCCTAAATCTCTGATATTGTCTATTAAAGTTCCTCAAAAATCTGTCATTCAGAATAGTTTTCAACGATCATTGTAAATCCCTACAATCGTGTTAAAATTAATATCCACCACATGGACGGTTGTAATCCTGACTAAAGTGTTGTAATGATCAATTAGTGAAAGTTAAGTAAGTTGTGCATTCGTTCTGACACGTTGTCCTAATAGGGAGAATTTGAATTATATGTTTACGCACACGGTGTTAAAACTGACGATCTACAAGGGAGATAAGCAAATTATTAGCCATTCAGTATGAGTATTGAAAAATTCAGTACTTTAGTACTTTTTTCAGTACTTTCTTCACTTCAAAAATACCACAGTGCCTCCCGCGACGCTTTCAGTACTTTTTTTATTATTACACATATTATGTCTTGTGCTTTTCAACTATTAATCCAACATGGTCAATGCAATGCTAAAGTAGAATTAGTCCTTAGGCCCGGTTAGCCAAACGTAATAATAATAATAATTGGTAAGCATTTTGCATTACGTTTTATTAACGTTTGACTAAACAGAGTTTTTACGTATTGTTACGTTCCGAATCAGCAGCTTTTGTCCTGTATTTGAGCAATATGAAGAAGTCGTTAGTTTTTCTGTTCCGTGGCGGTATATTAGGTGTATTAAACATAAATAAATAGTCTAGCAAGTAGTGTACTGGCTTACTAGGTCCAAATCCCATGGCAGACATCTCCATCTGAATGAAATTAAAATAAATGTTTCTTTGGTGACTTCCTTCTGGCAAAAACTCTGGGCGTAAAAATAAAATTGCCATGATAAAGTGTCTCAAAAATTAGTCGTTTGAAGTTGAGTTTAAACAGTAGCTCCCGCCTTTCATAGATCAAATTAACACACACACAACATGAGTGCTGTGAGAAGTTTGGTCATAATCCTGATTGAAGGCTTGTGATGACCAATCATGTATGCATGTAGATATGTTTTTATTAAAGAACCATTTAATACAAAAAAGTACTTTTTCAATTATAGTTCAGTACCATTTCGAAATTCACATTTTTACAACACTGGGATTTACTGTTGCAGATAAACCAGTCTGCTGGTTTAACGAACAAGCTTTGATGTGTTTTGACCGCCACAAATAGGGAAACAAAAATAATTTACGGAAATCTCTAAAGAAAGTTTCATTTTAATACCAGCCAAAGGTGTGTGTGGTTGAAAGCAGAGAAATTGTGATTTTTTGTTTTTGTATTTCTAAGTACTTTAGTAACACAGTGAGATAACATAAGTTTAAGATAACTTCTCTTGTTTACGATCTATTAAGTTATACTGCAAGTAATAAAGATTTTTAAGATTAAAAATAACTTTTGGAAAGTAAAAGTTATTTCGCTAAGCATCTGCTAAATGGCAATGAAAACGAATTGCTACGGCTTCTGTAACTACAGTTTCATGTAAATTCTGTAAAGTAATCTTCAATTATAAAATTTTTATCAGTTGTTGGTGATATAGTCGTCTGGTGCAAGAATGATTACGCCTTCCGCATGATTTCCCGTTAGATGATGTAGTCGAGCTATTTTAAAGGTTTCCAAGTCTTTTTCATATATGAAAATTAACATTTCTTCTGAAAAATGTGTGCACTACGTGAAAGTAGTTGGCAACCCTGCAATATAACATAAACTATCATTAGCCAATAGGAACACAATTTGCGTGACGTCATTGATTCAACATGAGTAGAAAGTTTTAATTTTGTGTGCGTGATGGTGTAATCTTTAGTTTATCATTCTTGGTCTGGTGCTAGTGCTTGTATTACTTTCTGTTATGAATTGTTTAAAATTTTTTAAATTTTATGCAAGCCGTCCTAATTACTTCCTAATATTTCCTGACTCAATTGGTCATTACACATGCTTAGCAGTGATTACAACCTAGCTTATTACACCACCTATACTGTTTCTGTTAATTGTTTTAATGAATGCTAGGCCTACAATTTAAAGTCGACTCCGGACAACAAATTTTTTTGGGAAACTTTTCATAGCAATTTTATTTACTCTCCGGAGTTTTTGCCAGAAATCTGCTGAGGGGAAATTGCCGAAGAAATATTTTTTTTCATATTTTCGTTTTGATATCTGACCTGGGAAGTCGCCGTAGTCTAGTGGGTAGTGTGTTGGCTTATTAGACAAAAGGCCCGGGTTCGAATCCCAGGTCAGACATCAAAACGAAAAATATTTTTTTGGCGACTTCTTCTCAGCAGATTTCTGGCAAAGACTCTGAGAGTAAAAATTGCCGTGAAAAGCTTCTCAAAATCTGTCGTTCGGAGTCGACTTAAAACTGTAGGTCCCGCCACTCATGTGTGAGAAGCTAGGTTGTAATCCTGACTGAAGGATTGTAATGGCCAATTATGTATATGTATATCTGACCTGGGGTTTTAATCCGGGCCTTACGTCTAATAAGCCAAAACACTAGACTACGATGCCTACTAATAAAAACTTTGATTCATCGATCGCCAGCCGGCAATTAAACTTAATAGTTTTTTCGTGTGTATTGCTGGTGTAAAGACAACACCATGAATGATTCACAATGTTTACTAATCTACTCGCGCCACTAGTCTAAAGATTGAAACATCATGACTTGCGCTACTCGTGTGAAAACGTCATGAGTGCCTTATCATTTAAAAAACAATAAATACGAAGCGGAATATGTTGATAGAATTGTTGTTAATAATACTTACTTTGAAGCTATCAGAGATAAAATATTCGCATAAAAAACCAAAAGCAATTAAAGTTTTGCAAACAGTTTTCGAAAGTCAGTGGCAGCAGTAACACGTTGGGAACAAAATGAATTACTGGCTTATAATTCTAGTGGACAATATTCTCCGCCCTGATTGCTTATAGCAAACTGATATACAGTTATTGGGAAAATAGAGGAGTTAAGCAATTGCCGATAAATCCGATATGGGGCAACTGGTTTAAAATCACTACCATGCATCACTCAAAAATGCTCCAAGAGGTGTACGATGCTTTCAAGGGAAAGTGCCGCTTGGCAGGGCACTTACATTTACACAAAACCCATTGCCGTTATACTGGATTTGGATTTGGTGAAAATGGTTTTGATTAAGGATTTCAATAAGTTTGTGAATCGTTTCGATTACCACAATCCAAAGGATATATTGGCCCAGCATTTGTTCAGTTGTGATGATAAAATCTGGCGTGGTTTGAGAACAAAGTTGACACCCACCTTTACGTCGGGTAAGATGAAGTATATGTTCCCTACAATGGTAAAAGTGGGCCAAGAATTTGTTACAGCCTTTGAAAGAGAACTCGAAAAGTCAAACGGTTATTGCATGGAAATGCATGACATGAATGCCAGATTCACGACCGATGTTATAGGCAGTTGTGTATTTGGCATTCGAGTGCAACAGTTTAAAGGATCCCAATGTAGAGTTCCGTCGCATGGGTAGACGTGTGTTCGGTCATAAGCATTTCTCCATCAGATGGCATTTAATGGCCAAGTTATATGGAAATATCCTAAAGTTTGTGGGTCTTAAACGGTTTCCAATGGAAATTGAAAGCTTCTTTATACGCATTGTTAATGATACGGTATTGGAACGAGAGAAACGTGGCATTAAACGTAATGATTTCATTGATCTGATGATTGAATTGAAAAATCAAAAGGATAGCAATGGTAAGCCATTGTTATCATTGGATTTGGTGGCTGCCCAACTTTTTGTATTCTTTGCTGCTGGCTTTGAGACCTCATCCAGTAACATGAGCTATGGCTTGTATGAATTGGCCAAAAATCCTCACATACAAGAGAAGCTAAGAGCAGAAATTCAAGAAACTTTGGCAAAACATAATAATGAATTAACCTATGAGGCCATGATGGAAATGACCTATTTGGATCAGGTGATATCAGGTAAAAATTTATTTCTTTAAGCCAATTAAAACAAATAACAAAAAATTTTTAATATTTTTTCTTTCTTTTTCTCTGCCTTACAGAAACCTTACGTCTTTATCCTGCTTTGGCTTTCCTGCAACGCATTTGCATGGAGGATTACTAAAGTGCCCGATACTGATGTGGTCATAGAGAAAGGCACCAGCGTCTATATACCTGTTAAGGCCATACACACTGATCCGGAGATTTATGAAAATCCATTGGAATATCGGCCAGAACGTTTCCATCCATCCGAAGAACAACAACGTCATCCACAATCATTTCTGGGCTTTCGGTGATGGTCCCCCGTAATTGTATTGGCTTACGTTTTGGCCGCATGCAAGTGCGTGTTGGCTTGATTACGTTGCTATCGAAATTTAAATTTTCCCTCTCGGATATTACACCCGACAAATTGGAAATCTCTAAACATAGTTTCGTCTTAATACCAGCCAAAGGTGTTTGGTTGAAAGCAGAGAAATTGTGATTTTTTTTTGTATTTCTAAGTACTTTAGTAATAACACAGTGAGATAACATAAGTTTAAGATAATTTCTCTTGTTTACGATCTACTAAGTTATACTGCAAGTAATAAAGATTTTTAAGATTAAAAATAACTTTTGGAAAGTAAAAGTTATTACGCTAAGCATCAGCTAAATGGCAATAAAAACGAATTGCTGCAGTTTCTGTAGTTGAACGAACTCATGTAAATAATTAATTTTGTAATGTAATCTTGAATTTTAAAATTTTTATCATTTGTTGGTGATATAGTCGTCTGGTGCTGGTGGGGGCGCTTGTATTACTTTCTGTAATGAATCGCCCAAAATTAAGACGGCGAAGATGCTCTGCTGGAGAAATAGGGTG